>SMDT01003083.1:0-291278 GCA_005392925.1 Aquilaria sinensis | reverse complement strand
ATTTCTTCAAAGCCGCATTCTTCCTTGTTTTCTGAATGAGTGAAAAACCTTGTCATATGGTTTTTAATGCCACATTGCTTCCTTCATATTTACTAGTTTCCATGGCTCTTGTATTCATAGTGAAATATTCTACTGGAGATAACATATCTTTTATTTGGCAACACATAGGTGGATATGTGGAAATACCATGGTTCTTGTCCTATTCTGTAGTTTATCTACAACTTCTGTTGCTAGTCTACTTATATTTATATCTCTCATTTTCAATGTCATTTTGTGATGCAGCTTTTACTTCCATTTATTTGGTCCATGTTTTTTCTTAATCAATGATACTAAATTTTCTACTACATAAGTTTATTTTGCTCTTTGTCCACATGTCTTAGACCTTCCTAAAACCCCTAATGATGTGAATCTTGTGTTCATAAGCCAAATAAATTTATACTGGTTATAGACTCATCCCACTACAATTCAAGTCTTGTAGGTTAGTTTACCTTTATCCCTTTCCATTGTTCGCTTGACGCTTTTACTACAGGCCTCTTATTGCTAGCTTTCTTGATCATTGCTTATCTAGAAAGAGGAGCAAGTTTGTTGGCCATCTTAAACTCAATAATGTAAAAATACAGTTAGAAATGGTAATCTCCTCTATTTTTCTTTCGTTGAGCTTTTCTTTCTTTGTCAAACATGTTTATCTTCTTCTATTTTTAATGTTTATCTCTGTGATTGAACTTATTGCACTACTATTCTTTATACCTACAGTTCTTCTGACATTTACCCTCTCGAGGTTTTCTTGCAATTAGCATAAAGAAGCTGTATCTACTTCACATTGTTCTCATCCCAACACATTTGAATATAACTTGGCTAAAGAGTGGTCCTTACTAGAGGAAACATGTGAACTTACATTGTAAAAATTGTTTGAGGTCTGAAGTTTAAATCAATTCTCATGGCTTTACTAGTTGTCTTTTTTTTATTTATTTATGCTGTTGTCTCCCATTTCTTTGTTTGCTAGTATGGGTACTTCTAAATGCTTTTTGGAATAAGAAAAGGAGTTTAGACAACTTCAAGCCTCCCCTAAGTCGAAATGTGTGCCACCATTTGGCTTTTTCTTTTGGTAACCATTCTAAGTAAAAGAAAATTTTTGTTGGTAACCATGCTCAGTTTTCTTTATAGCAATGATTGTTTTTTTTTTCTATGCATGATATTTTGCCCTAATAAATAGGTTAAAAAAAGCATTTTTGCCATCTTTTGAAGTAAATGAATAGTTGTTCTAAAGGATTGAAATGTGTGAAAATATGATAGTATGGTCACTATTTCATTTTCATATTCTGAATTCTGAAGTTAATTAAGAAATAGCACTTTTTGCTCTTGAAATGTTATGCAAAGTGTTCTCGAAGATGCCAATAATTAATATGTTAGCTTCTTATCTTAAAGATGTAAGAAACAAGGAACAATGAAAGAAAGAAAGAAGAAAAAATATGTTGCCTATTATTTCTAGGCCTTCTAGGATTGTTAAACCTTTAAATGAATCAATCACCTAAAATTTCAAGAATCCCATTTAAGAATGGCCAAACTATACATTTGGCCCCTGAACTTACCCAACTCGAGCAAGTTGGTCCACAACTCAGTACTCAGTAAATATAAGCCCCTAAACTTTGAAAAACTATACGAGTTAGTCCATTAGCTCAACCATATTGATGGAAAAATTACAAAATTCCTCTTGATCTCTTTTATTATGGCACATAAAGTACTCTTAATTTAAAATCATTTAAATAAACTATCTCATTTACCTAGGGATGAAAGTTCGGGCTGTAAGATCAGATTTGGGTTGAAACCCAATTTTTATAGCATGTCTCTAACCCTATCCTGACCCTATTCTGGTCATAACCCAAACTGACCCTAAATCCTACTGTTTTATTTTGTGATGTTCTAATTGGTTACCGTCGATATTTATTTTTTAGCAAATATGCCTAGAATCATGAGAATAAATTATTGCAATAATAGTAGAAATGACCTAGCAAGGGGCTCGTAGTCAGCTGTAGGTCAAGAAAATATGTATGGATCAATCAAATATACATATTTGTTATAGTACTAATATTATAAATAAAAGAAGTAGTAAATAAAAATTATGAGTGATTTCTAAAAATTAATTAATGATTAATTCAAAGCATTGAAAAATTGATTTGGTAAATATAAAATATGTGACATAAAATCAAAGACCTGACATTTCTAATAGGCTAAGGGAAAGTTTGATCCCGCTCCATTTCTTATTTACTAAATTCAAGATATTTAAAAAGCAAGAATTAATTATTGTTTATGTAATTATTTTTTATGTCGGGTCTTTGATTTTATGTCACATATTTTATATTTAAATATCTTGAATTTACTAAACAAGAAATGGAGCAGGATCAAACTTTCCCTTGGCATATTAAAAATGTTGGGTCTTTGATTTTATGTCAGATATTTTATATTTACCAAATCAATTTTTCAATGCTTTGAATTAATCATTAATTAATTTTTAGAAATCACTCATAATTTTTATTTATTACTTCTTTTATTTATAATATTATTACTATAACAAATATGTATATTTGATTGACCCATACATATTTACTTGACCTACAGTAGACTACGAGCCCTCTTTTAGTTTGTTTCTGCAACACTATTATTGCAATAATTTATTTTAATGATTCTATGCACATTTGCCAAAAAATAAATATTGATGGAAATCAATCAGAATATCACAAAATAAAATAGTAGGATTTAGGGTCAGGTTGAGTTTGACTAGAATAGGGTCGGGATAGGGTTAGGGACATACTATAAAAATTGAGTTTCAACCCAAACTCGATCTTACAACCCGAACTTTCATCCCTAGGTAAAGAAGATAGTTTATTTGAATGATTTTAAACTAAGAGTACTTCATGTGCCATAATAAAAGAGATCAAGAGGAATTTTGTAATTTTCCCATCAATATGGCTGAACTAATGGACTAACTCGCATAGTTTTTCAAAGTTCAGGGGCTTATATTTACTGAGTACTGAGTTGTGGACCAACTCGCGCGAGTTGGGTAAGTTCAAGGGCTAAATGTATAGTTTGGCCTTTAAGAATCAATATGCACTTTTTTATGCTTTACGATGCAACAAAGATGATGAAGTGAGGCTGATTGAAGAAGAGCAACATAATTGATACTTTTATAGTCTCCCTTTTATGGTCATTGTGAATTTTAATTTTGCTGTAAACAATGGTTCCTATTACTGCTTATTAGATTATGGTTAGAGAAAAGGATTTGCACGATTCTTGAGGCTAAGGCTAATTTTATGGAAACTAGTCAAGTGCGGTGTACGGATGAGGACTATGAGGTGATATATTGGCTATTAGGTTTTCCTACTTCTTTTTGAATGACGCAAAATTTTCAAGTTCCCTAGTTTTGAAATAGAATGACATGTGGTAGTTAATTTGCTTTGTACTTTGTATTGTTATCTTGTTATATTTCTTCTATCGCTATGCTGTAAGATCCCATTATTGCTTTCACATGATCATTGAGAGCCGATAATGGTTGCTGCTGCATTTGCCTCCTTGAGATGATTCATTTAATTCTCCTACCCAAGTCATTTTACCAAATTAGAGGTTTATGTGGGAAAAATGCTAGCTAGGCATTCATCTTCTGTTTTATATTCATTTCGATCCTCTTATAATCTAAACAATCATTTAAGTGGGCTGATGGGGTAAAAGGTGTCAATTTCTAAAGCTTGAGGGGTGAGTGAACTTGAGTAAAAAATCAAGGGATAAAAAGTCTAATTTGGCCAAGTTCAAGGGGTGAAAGTGGTTTTAGGCCCAACCAAAAATTTGGTGTGTATATATTTAATATATAAAAAATACAAAGATTCACAAAAGTTGTATGACTTTTTTAACCTTGTATTATAAGTTACTTTGTTCTTTCAGTAAAACCCATTTTTATCACTATTTATTTAATCAAAGTTATATTAGCACTAGAACACTAAAAATGACCCTTACGTTGCCACTAGATTTTAATTTTTTGTTTCAAACTTGTATGCAGTTGATTCTATATTACAAAATCAAGCATTGCACGTAATTTTTTTTCTTTAATCTTACATTTACTAGCTAAAAAATCCTAAACTCTTTTTTTCCCCCCTTTTTTAGCATCTAACATGACCACGGTTCTATATTTCTATCACATAAGTATCTCAAGTATGATAAATATTTTATAAAACTTAAAATTTCAACTTAATGAGTATAGCGTGAGTTTGTTCTGCTATAAGAAAGTATCTTTCAATATAATTTTTCCTTTCAATTAAGTTTTTTTCCTAACAAGGACGAATATATAATATATGAAAACCTAGGCATCTAATCCATCTTAGAGTAATAATATGATTCAAGTATGAGTCTGACGCCTATTATAAGAAAATAAAAAATTATCATTGTAGGAAAAGGTGATTGAGAAAAAAATTTTAGGAAAAAAGTTCTTCCCTATTAGAATTAGTTGCTTACATTATAATAATGAGACTTTTAGCAACAATTTTTTTTTACATTTTTTAATGCTTTCAAAGTTTAAAAAAATTATAATAGTTATTTTTTCCACATCATCCCTTTAATATTGTTACATAGATTTTTATTATTAACAACTAACTATTTTTATATAATAAATAATATTAAAATGTTTCCTTCACTTTTAATTTTTTTAGAGCCAATGAAATCTTACTAAGAAAATTAAAGGAACTAACTATTTCTCTATAATAAATAATTTTTTATCTAAAAATTTAGAAGTAGTTTTAGAGTTGTTAAGACATGAAATTAATAATTTTATATTGTGATTGCAAGTTTATATTTTACCTGACATTAAGTATATTAAGGAAAGAAGTTTGGAGGCTTATTTGTTAAAAATTTATAATCTTAAATTACATAGTTCTGATCATATAAAGGATTATATGATAAAAAAAAAAGGTGAAGGATTTGTAAGAGGACATATAATAAGTTTTAGAAGTTGGAGGATTCGTAGGAGAACATATAATAAGTTTTAGTAGAACAAAAAAAAAATTATCAACATGTACTTTATGTAATGGGTCAAAATTTTATTCATTTTTATCCAAAACATAATTTTGTTTTTGACTTTATCATTTTTCAATGTTGTAATACTAAATTTCTATACTTCATATTTAACATTGGTACACAAAATTATTAAATATGAAGCATATTTTGAGTGTAACACCCCTAATTTTATGAACCTTAATTTCAAAAAAATATTTAAACTTGCCAAACTTAATAAAAATAATTTAAGAAAAGTGAGGTCATTTTTTTTTAAATTTAGTTTTTTCAATTAATAAAAATATTAAACCAAATTAGAATAATTAAATGAGAATTCCAGGAAAAATAACATATGAATAATTAACCAATTTCGACAAACAATACATCTTTTAGAAATGAAACAACACAGAATAAAAATTCAGTCTTAGCCAGTTTTTCGAGGGGCTACATTGTTCCCTCACTTAGTCTGCTTCACATCCTGAACCTCGTCATACGGTTCACTATATTCTGTCTCTTAATAGTACTCACCTAAGAAAACGTGTTAAGAGAAGGGGGTGAGCACAACTTGCTCAGTAAGGAGGAAGTATAGGTTCATCACTTGGGTCCTAATATTCTCTCAATAAATAACAAATGAATAATAAACTTTAAGTTATAGTAATTTAATCAAAGAACAATTTCATGCAACATCATAACAGCAATACTAAAGTCCTACTAGCATCTTGAACTAATTAATATGCATATGCACAATTCCTGTTATTGAGTAAATCATATCGCATTAATCAAATCATTTAATCTATTACCTGAATGCTGTTAGAAAAATCTTGGGTGGTGAGTGTGTACATCACTTACTCTTGGGATAACTCTTAGGCAGTACTATTAGAGATGTCACCAAGTCATAGCTTGTTGGGATACCTACGCTGAGGTAGAGCCTCTCGTGATACCAGCAATAAGTTTGATCCCTCGCCAGCTATGGTCCGGCAGCTCATAAATCATATCTTCAAACTCCATATCAATATTGGATCATAACTAGGGATGGTCTATCGCCACACAAACATGCCTCTCGGGGTTCAAATCATCCGTTCTGAACCTCTCTTCTAAATTTACAGCTTATCAAGTCATGCAAATATGGTCCGCCACCAACTTGCATGCCTTGTGTTTATCTTACTCCTCAAGTATTTTACTTAATGTAGTATCATGTATGAAAAACATCAATAATCTACAACAACCAATTGATGCATGACTGTAGCTCATTTTAGTTTATCCTTTTTAATAGAGTGCCATGATTCTAATGCATCCTATCTTTTTTATCTTTTTATCTTGGTTTAGTTTTGCATGATGACATAACTATTAGTGATATGTTTTAAGTATATTTATGATAAATGTTCATCTCCTCTTTTTTGAATTCTTTCTATGTTAGTCATTTAGTATTTACACACTTAATCCCTTATCTACCAGCTTATAGTAGTTTATTATAGTCCTAGCATATCATTAACAGTTGCTTTTGGCCTTAATCATGTTGCTAGCAAGTTGTGAGCCTTAAATCTAGTACTGGTAGTATTTATCTTATCGTCCCTAAACATGGTACTAACAGGGTTTATTCAAACGGTCCTAGCATATTTTTAACTTATAGTCCTAGCATATCATTAACAGTTGCTTTTGGCCTTAATCATGTTGCTAGCAAGTTGTCAGCCTTAAATCTAGTACTGGCAGTATTTATCTTATCGTCCTTAAACATGGTACTAACAGGGTTTATTCAAACGGTCCTAGCATATTTTTAACTTAATTCTTGTTGTAAATGGTCGTAGCGCCAAACAAACATCATGTATCACATCATTACAACCATACAATGAACCAATGAAAATTACATCTCAATGGAAAGGAAAAATTAAATACAAGAAAATAAAGTTCTTGAAAAATTAATTTGATTAATCTACCCATTTAGTACACGCTTTTAAAGATTTTATTTATCCCAATTGTTTACTTAAAATTTATTATTCGAGTTGATGCTTATTTTGCGCTTAAGAGGGCCCATGAGAACTAACTCGTTCTTATCCCTTACCTAGTGCAAATATCCTGGCAAAAAAAGGGTGATTTCCTAGAACAGGTCCTACAAAAGGTTAGAGAGGTAGAAAATTAGGAAATATGTTTAATTTTAGAAATTTCTTAAATGGTACTTGGAAGCTTCACATTCTTGATATCTAGGCCAAAATTTTACCTAACAAGCAAAATGGGTCTCAAGGTGTCTTTGATGGCCTCGTGCCTATTCGAGATCGTGTCGGGAACCTTTATTGATATTGATCCTAAAATTACATCAGCCAAAACACTGAGTTATATGCCCATTTAATGGATGTAAAAAACTAAACTTGGAAAGACAAAATTTGATTTCAATTACCGACGTGTTTTCAGGATCTCTAGTGCTCTAGGAGTCCAAAGAAGCGCTAAACCATTCAATAAAAAGTTCCTAGGCCTCTTTAACAACTTGGAAAGTAAAGAGAAAGGACTAAACAGGGCTTTAAGGTTCAAAATCTTTAGCCAAAAATAATTCCAAAAAGGTTACAGTGGCTTATTAGGGCTTGGGTGCAAGTAGGGGTTTCATCGCATCGGAAATGAGTGCACAAGCCTAGAATTTTGAATAAGGAAAACCTAGAAATGAAATATAGAACAAAAATAAGGTATTTAGGTGCTGGAAAAAAAAAATAAAAGAGTGATACCGAATAGTTTAGACTCACACAAATGAATTCAAAATTGCTGGTGCGTGTAGGAGGGTTTCAGTGGCCGAATGGGGTTTTTCCTTCAACCTAATGAACCTAGGCAAGAATATGGAATTGAATTACATTTAGAATAGCTTAGATAACATAGAAACAAAGCCCAAGGGCTAGACTTACACTAGTTCAATAAAGAGTGCGATGAAGTAGATGACAACGGTATGTAGAGTACGGCAATGATCCTTTAGTGTGATGCCTTCTTCTCTACTCTAGTGCACGAAGATCATGGACAATGGAGCATTTATGATGCTATGTAATTGAACTAAAAGAAATGGGAGAACAAAATATGGCCAAAGCTAGGAGAAAGTTAAAGCAAATTGAAGAAGGGCAACCATGGGTATATTATTTTTCTTGTGGTGGCTTAGTCGGTGGCGTTAGGAGAATTGATTGCTATGGAGAAGAAAGAACAGCCTTAGGATCAGTCTTGGTAGATGATGCATGTGCACATCTACTATGCCACACCATTGCGGTCCTGGGTCAGCTCTAATACCATCTATAATGACCCAAGTCTAAAACTGGTTAACGGAACACCTGCCCACACTACATGGGCTATCATTTAAAAAAAGATAAGTACTAGGTGCTTGTGCTCTGGAACTTGAGCCTATATATCTACATAAGGCTTCTCACATCTATCCTGTGTGGGATATGTGAGTGTTATATTGAGAATTTCTAATTTTTTGAAAATAGTATTGTTGTATTCAGTTTACTATGTTTATTTTTCTTTATTTTTTTCTTTATTTGATTAATCAAACTTTGAATGTATTTCTAATATTTAAAATTAAAAAAATTTGCACCATTTAAAAATTCTTCATATTACTAAAATAAGATTATTATTTGAAAATGAAAAATATAAAAAAAAATCATTGATTGTTTTACACATGTTTTTTATAAGTTTTCTTTATGGCAAAAAATTGAAAAAGACCACTAAATTAAAAAATTTGTAATAAACATGTCATTGATTTATATGACTATTAAATATGCCTAAAAACATAATGTTTATTAATTTATTTACTTTTAAAACTTTAAATATTTTTATCGGAACCCAAAAGCGGATCTTAACGTATGTGTGTATCTTTAACATATAAAAATTATGAAGCTTCAAAAATGTTGAACAATCTTTTACCCTTATATTATAAGTTATTTTATTCTTTTAATAAAATCCAATTTTATCATTATCTATTTAGTTAGAATTATATTAGCAGCAGGACAATAAAAGAACCTTAAGTTGCTACTAAACTTTATTTTTTGCTACAAATTTGATCATACTTGATTTTATATTATAGAATCAAGTATTATATGTACGTATTTTTTTTGTTTGTGTTAATCTTATCTTCAATGGCTAAAACTCCTAAATTGACATTAAATTTTTTTATTTTTATTTTTTTGCATCAAATATGCTACCCTTGGTCCTATATTACTATCAAATAATTATCTACAGTACAATAAATACTTTATAAAACTTACAATTCAACTTAATAAGCATGACCTAAGTTTATTCTACTATAAAAAAAAGGCATTGAACATAAAATTTTTGTCAATTAAGTTTTTTCCAACTTGAATGAATACATACTATATCAAAACTTACAAATCTGGTCCATCTTAGATAATAATATAATTCAAGTATGACTCAAGCACCTATTATAAAAAATAAAAAATATCATTGTAGCAAATTTCATTGGGAAAAATTTTAGGAAAAAAATACTTGGCTATTAGAATTAGTTTCTTATATTATAATAAAGGGAATTTTGGCAGTATTTTTTTTACATTTTCCAATGTTTTGAAATGTTGGAGAAATTATAGGAACTATTTTTTTCACATGGCCATCTCTTGTAATATTGTAACGCATATTTTTATTCTTAGCAACTAAATTTTTTTCTATACTAAATAACATTAAAATATTATATTTAATTTTTAATTTTTTAGAGCCAAACAAATCTTTCAAGTTGTTTAAAAAGTGCGAAGTCATTTTTGTTAAGATAATATATTTCATGGTAGAGGTACAAAGCGTGGAAGCAGTTTTCAAGTTGTTAAGTGATGAAGTTAATAATATTATGTTGTGAATGAAAATTTTTATTTTATTTGAATTATGTATAATAAAGAGAGAAATTTAGAGGTTTATATGTTCAAAATTTATAATTAAATTACATATTTTTAGGTTCTTTAATTAACTTACATATTTTTAGGTTCTTACTACATATTCTAACCATATAATAAA
Organism: Aquilaria sinensis; assembly: GCA_005392925.1. Lineage (NCBI taxonomy): Eukaryota > Viridiplantae > Streptophyta > Magnoliopsida > Malvales > Thymelaeaceae > Aquilaria > Aquilaria sinensis. Next base: position 281,264 of record SMDT01003083.1, on the reverse strand, counting down.
TTATATGACCAATGGAAGAAGTTGGAGGATTCTTAGGAGAACATATAATAAGTTTTCGTGAACAAAAAAAAAATCCCAAAATGTGTTATATGTATTGGATCAAAATTTTATTCATTTTTATCTAAAATATAATTTTGTTACAACTTTGTCACTTTTTGCATTATCATAATACTGAATTCCTATGCTTTCATATTTGAGATTGAAACAAAAAATTATTTAAATATGAAATATATTATTAAAATATCTAATTTTTTGAAAAAAAGTATTGTTATATTCCATTTACTAAGTTAATATTTTTCTTCATTTGATTAATAAAAACTTTAATGTATTTCTAATATTTAAAATTAAAAAACATGTTTACCATTTACAAATTCTTTATATTAGGAAAATAAGATTAGTATTTAGATAGGAAGAAACAAAAAAAAATCTATGATTATTTTCTATGTTTTCTATAAGTCTCTTTTATGGGGGAAAAACTTCAAAATGCCATTGAATTTAAAATTTTGTAACAAACATCTACATACCCACTATGCCACATCATCATGGTCCCGAGTTGGCTCTGATATCGATTATAATGACTTAAGTCTAGAACCGATCAATGAAATACTTGTCCACACCACATGGGCTATCATTTGCAAAAGGATAAGCGCTAAGTGCTTGTGCTTTGGAACTTAAGCTTATATATGCATATAAGGCTTCCAACATCTCTCTCATGTGGGATATGGGGGTCCTCCCTTATGTACTCAATGTCCACATTGGGGTCACTTGAATTACTTGGTCCCTCGGACCAATAACTTCTCTAATCGGATTACTTGGCCCCTAGCAAAGTAATCTCTCTAAACCAGGATTAGCCTGATGGATAATACATGTGTATACCCACTATGCCATATCATCATGTTCCCAAGTTAGCTCTGATACCATTTGTAATGGCCCAAGTCTAAAACCGGTCAACAGAACAGTTACCTACAACATATGGGCTATCCTTTATAAAAGGATAGGTGCTTATGTTCTGGAACTTAAGTCTATATATCCACATAAAGCTTTCAACATCTTTCCTATATGGGATATGGGGGTGTTACAAACTTTCCCCATATGTAGCAAATGTCCTTGTTGGGGTCACCCAGATTACTTGGTCTTTTGGACTAGTAATCTTTCAAATCAGACTACTTAGCCCCTGACAAAGTAGCCTTTTTAATCCAAGATCAGTCCCGGTAAATGATGCATGTTTATACCCACTATACCACATCATCACGGTCGAGGGTCAGCTTTGATACTGTCTGGAATGACCCAAGTCCAGAATTGGTTAATGGAACACTTGTTCACACCACATAAGCTATCCTTTGGAAAATGATAAGCACTAGATATTTATGCTTTGGAACTTGTGTCTATATATCCATATAAGACGTCCCACATTTCTCCCATGTGGCATATTGGGGTGTTACAAACTTCCCTCTTATGTACCTAACATCCTCGTTGGGGTCAATTATATTACTTGGCCAACCAGACCAATAACCTCTCTAATCGGATTACTTGGCCCCCGACTAAGTAACCTCTCTAATCCACGATCAGCCCAGTAGATAATGTATATGCGTACCCACTATGCCACATCATTGCAGTCCCAAGTTAACTCTAACACCAACTATAATGACCCAAGTCTAGAACAGCTTAATGGAACACCTGCATACACCATATGGGCTATCCTTCGGAAAAAGATAAGTACTAGGTGTTTGTGTTCTTGAACTTGAACCTATATATCCACATAAGGTTTCTCACTTATCTCCCATGTGGGATATGAGGTTTTTACAAATTTCTCCCTTTATGTACCCAACTTTCTCATTGGAGTCACTTGGATTACTTGGTCACCCAGACTAGTAACATTTCTAATTGGACTACTTAGCCACTAGTAAAGTAGCCTCTTTAATCTAGGATCAGTCTTGGTTGGCGATGCATGTGTGTACTCACTCTGCCACACGATCGCGGTCCCAGGTTAGCTCTGATACCATCTGTAATGACCTAAGTTCAGAACTGGTCAACGGAACACCTGCCCACACTACATGGGCTATCCTTTGGAAAAGGATATTCACATAAGGCTTCCAACATTTCTCCCATGTAGGATAAGGTGGTGTTACAAACTCCCATTCTTATGTGTCCAATGCCCTCATTGGAGTTAATCGTATTACTTGGTCACCTAGACTAATAATTTCTATAATCGGAGGCCAAGTAACCTCTATAATCTAGGATTAGACTGGTAGAAAATGCATGTGCATACCCATTATGCCACATCATCACGATCTCGGATCGGCTCTGATACCATCTATAATGACCCAAATCCAGAACCAATCAACGGAACACCTACCTATACCACATGGGCTATCATTTGGAAAAAGATAAGTGCTACCATCTATATTAACCCAAGTTCAAAACTATTCAACGGAACACCTGCTCACACCACATGGGCTATCATTTGGAGAAGGATAAGCACTAGATGCTTATGTTTTGGAATTTGTGTCTACACATCCACATCAGGCTTCCAACATTTCTCTCATGTGTGATATAGAGGTGTTACATATATGAATATTAAATATGCCTAAAAACTTGATATTTACAAATTTATTTAATTTTTAAACTTTAGTTATTTTTATCAGAACCTAAAAGCACAACTTAATATCTATATATATGTGTATAAAAGTGCAAAGATATAAAGTGATTAAACCTTAAATTATAATTTACTAATTTTCCATTTAGGCACTAAAAATTTATTCTATTTTAAGGTGTCAAGTTTCCTATGATTAACTATTATATTACAAGAACAATGGGTAAAACTAGGTTTTCTAACGTTAGTAATGTGAGTATAATTTCTAAATTAATGGGTAAACAATGGGTAAAACTAGGTTTTCAAACCTTAGTAATGTGAGTATAATTTCTATATTAATGGGTAAACATTAATTACCCAAAAAGATAAAAAAAAAAAAACTATACAAGACTTTATCTTGGTCTTTGAAACAGTCACATTGACTCTACTCTAAAATAGAGGGTAATTGTATATTTAAAACCTTCTGGTTGAATTCATTTTTTATAAAAGTCAAGATTCAGGTAATTAAAGTTTTTTAATAATGCATTGTTACTGATAGTTACATATCTTTAGAAAAATTTAATATTCACTTATCAAGTCTATACTTTGACATCATTGCCTATATTTGTGTCATACTTATTAAAAGAAATTTATTTTTATTTAATTTTCTTATTGAATGTCCCACCTGAGGACTTAACATGTATCTTTTTTTTTTTAATTTTAAACAGAAGCTTAAAATACTTATTGAAAACAAAGTCAATTTGTTTTAACTTAAGTTAACTAACTAATTTTATTTTTACATTTTTTTTGCCTGAAATCAATTTGATTTGAAAGCCAATATTATGTAGATGCAATAATCCATTTAAAAGTAAATTTTCATGATGTTGTTAAATTTTTATGAATTTTTATTTTTTAACACATTGAGCTAGAAAAATTCATAAAAATTTAGTAAAATTACAAAAAATTGTATTTTTAGTGGATTATTTCAGCTACATAATATTGACTTTAATTAAAATTAGTTTTGGATAAAAAAGATGTAAGAATAAAAATAATTCATTTTATAGTCAATTGACTTAAGTTAAAATGAATTGGGCATAGTTTATGTTTTTTTTTTAAAAAAAAGCCAAAGTTAAGCCAATATATTAATCATGAATTTATTTACTTGTTTGGCCTGACTAATGTAAGATCTTTAGTTTAATCATTAGTTTTTTTAATCTCAAAATATAAAAATTAAGATAAATTTTACTAACTTAACTTTTAATACAATTTCTAAATATACATAATATCATTAAGTTCATTAAATTAAGATTTTTCTTAATAGATTGCATACTATTGATTTTAAATTGTACACGGATAAAAGAAATTTTGACATCTTTAATGAGTTATTAAATGTATGAAGAAGAAATTTTTATAAGTACTCTACTATCATAAATAAAAAAATCTATCATTTCATTGCAACCCAGTATTGCACATAGCATATTATTATTATTATTATTATTATTATTATTATTATTATTATTATTATTATTATTATTATTATTATTATTATTATTATATAATAATAAAAAATAGAGTGCAATGAGTAATCTATTATAATGGATGGCACAAATGAAGATAGTTTATGATGAAATATTATAATAAAAAAATATGTAAAGAATAGAAAAATGAAACTAATAAAAAATATATCTAAACTAAAAGAAAAAGTAAAATCATTATTGCTACTATTTATTTTAAATAATATAATTAGAGTTATAGTCACTTGAGTTAAAAATAACTTAGTATTTTAATTTACGTGCAATGTTGGTATGTTAGTTACTAGTTATATATAAATAGATTAGCTCAACTTTTCCCGATAGAAATTAAAATACGGTTCCCAAGGAGCAATAAAAGGCTGGATGGGTGAGTTTAAGTGCTGCAGCAGGTCAGCTTCATTCATTTCCCATTCCCAAACAATAAAAATGTTGTCGAGATCCATTTTGCTATGAAGCTTTGCTCTCCTTGTCTGCGTTTCATCAATTCTACTTCCCACCAATTTCATCTGATGGACTTTAAGCTTATTCAGGTTTTTGAGGTCCCCAGTGCTTAGTTGTTTAAAATCATCTCGATCAATTCTCACAGTTGCCCCAACTAGTACCCTAAGATGAGTCAACTTCACAGTACCTTTTGGGTAATAAACCCAATTAAGGCAAGTATTTGTGACAAGAACTCTCAAGTTGAGTACTTTCTTTATCCCATTAGGTAATTTACAAAGGCTTAAGTAGTTCCCTAGATCCAAATATTGCAAGTAGTAAAGTCCACATATTTCTTCTGGTAGCTCCTTCATACAGTTGCTTGGTTTGCCCAACAACTTGAGAAATCTCAAACTCGCCCAATTCTAGATGTTCGAACATGGAATACATATCTACTAACCTTAGGCAGGGGAATCGATCAAACAAGTTAGTCCAGAAGTTTGTTGTATAGATTAATGGCTTTGCTCGACCCATAAACATGATACTTCTCAACTTTCCCTTCTTATCAACGGAGGTTGAAGAACAAGGACCCTTCCTGGTCACAATGTTTAAATGACTTCTTCTTTCTGATGGTAGTTCTATTGGTAACTCACTACCAGATCCAATGTCTTTTGTCACATATTCATGTTGATCAGTCAATAATTGTCCAAAATCTTGCACAATATCATGCATCTTGAACAAAACATCAAAATGTTGAATGAAACGTGCTACCAAGCAGTTGAAGTATTCTTCACCTCTTCACTCCATGTCATCGTTCTCATCAGAGCCTAAAAAGCTTTGAGCCATCCATGGTACATCAAAGGTTGCCTCCGTAAATAGATAACCCTAGTATAGATGGAGCAAAATAAGAAGCATCTTTTAAAGACTGAAGGCAGGTCATGGAAGCATAGCAATTGTAGAGCAAACACATCTTTGCAAACACATTTTTTTCACTAAAATTAGTTTCCAAATTTCACTGTTTAGTACATTCTCGTACTCTTGGCGAGTTGTTTTATCCCACAAAAGGCCCCTAAAGTCTTTGTAGCAAGTGGCAGCCCTTTACACTTCTTGGCAATTTTCCTCCCAATATCCTCTAAATTGTTATGAGTCCCACTCGCCCTTCCACTTAATGCTTCTTGGCTCAAAATTAGCCAACTTAGCTCTTCAAACAACCCCTCAAGATTGAATATAAAAGTAGACTTCATCATCTTTGACACACTACTTTTTCAGGTTGTTACAAGAATTGCCACACCCCATACAAGCCCCAGCCTATGCACCTACAATGCCACTCAACTAAGCTGCCGTAAAAGTTATTTAATTCTTGCACTTATATGTGTTATGAGTAGGCTTAGGTTTCGGCCAACTTTCATTTTTGTAGCTCAAGTCTTTTATTCTTAAGACCAAGGCCTAGGAGGTGCCCCATGAGGCTTACTAGGTAGCTCTATGTGCTTTACTTGCATTTCAAGGCAAGGCTTAAAAGTTACTTGCAACACAAGGAAAGGCATGTACACTTTTATCTTTAGGTGTGTGCTCATCAAGTGTGGCATTCTAATGCATGTCAACAAAGAAGCCCACATCTGTAGATGTTTAAAAACATGTTTTTCATGCAAATGCGCATTCAGTCTAATAAGAACCAAGAGGTTCAGTATGTTATGGTCCAAAACTTTCCTATAACAAGAACCAGTAGCATAACTTGGCATTCCATTCATTCAGAACATATATACAAAAATTTCCATAGTTCATCCGAGGGTAGATGTACACAAAATGGCCTTCATACTAGTACTACCTACTTGGAACCATACCAAGAGTACTCATAATCCAAAATAGCCACAAGTTATGCATTACATACCCAAACTAACAGTAGTACCCGAGAGCTATCTTAAGGGTACAACACAAAATCAAAGCTTGTAGGAAAAGTCCTACCACCAAGTTCATAGTCATAAACGCAAACCACCATACTAATGCCCATGAGCACACATCTATTAGTCCTAGACTTGTCCCACAAATCTACACAAACCTGCAAACTCAAACACATGAGTTCATGCATCCAATACAAGACTTGCAAAAGGTACTTAATAAGCCAAGCTCTTGGTCATAACACATACATTGGCAAAACCGTGTACAACTTAGCACACAAGCAACTAACAACCTTAATCAAGCTCAAGGCCCTTTCCTGAAACATTTAGAATAAGGGGCATGAGTTTCATAAACTCAGTAAGGTTCACTATAGCTCCAAGGAGCTAATTTAATTAAGCCCGAAAGCTTAACCTCCTTTTACATTGCTTTACCTGCAAGAAAACAAGAAAACTCCAAAACTACAAGCATAATAACATATACACATGATAACAATAACTACAAGGGGTTAGCAAGTGCGTCCAAACAATCAAGCACACAACTCACACACCACAACCCAATGTCCTTCTCGGTCGAAGCCAACTAGCAAGTACACACATAGTTTGCACTCCAAGCTTCCCCAATCCAACACCATTCTACTAGAGCTCCAAGTTCAAAGATACGTTGGCCTACTTTCCTTGAACCTTAGTACTTGCCATTAATGACTAGATAGCCAATATATCACATAAACCTAAAGGTTCCATATATGCCCCATCTAGTAATCTAAGATCATATAGCTCAATAATACTATCACTTAGAAGCCATTACTCTACTTGAACATGGAACAACACCAAAATCAAGTAGATTACGTGAAACCTTACCAATTACTAGCTTGAGCTCCCAGTTACCACTTGAAGCTCCAAGTCCTCTTTTGAAACTTCAATCACATGGTCACCTAATGCCGATAACAACAATTACAAGCTTAAATCTTCAATTCAAGCTCCAATCACCAAAAATTTGGCATGAACCCGAAGCTTTCAACCCAAGAACATGAAGAACATGCTTTGACTTGCAAAATAAAGTTTTGACCGAAAGTAAAGATTTTCAGTTAAGTGGAAGCATGCGTTAACCGGGCATGTGCCACATGTACGCAAAAATGGCTTCAACACCCTTCACTGCCTCACACACTTTTGCATGGTGCATTAAGTCCCTTTACATGTATTTGCTTCATTTTTAAAACCCAAAAGAAGGCTCAATTTGGCCCTTAAACTTTGTTTCTCACCATTAGCACTTAGGCCATTTTAAATGTGCATTTGAACTCGATAGTTCTTAGTTGCACATATACATCACCTCTTTCATTTCCACTTAAGTCCTTCATTGTTTTAGTACATTTTCTCTTACATTTTGGCATAAGCCACACACTGAAATTGTGTCCTGACAAGAACCCTACTTCTAGGTGCCCCCATTTTGAAAACCAATTTTAGGCTCTCCCAATCTTTCTCATCCTCTATCGACACATCATCCAACACAATAAAGACTTTATTTCCAATGATGGATTCACAAATTCTTTCCATGAGAGAGGACAATGTCATTCAATCTTGAAGGTAGGTTAAGGGCATAGCTTCTAGCCCTTCCACGCCCTTGAAGATTTCTCTTGCCACTTTTTTCTCATAAAAAACATCTGAGACACATACCTATATGTTCTTATTAAACTGCCTTTTTTCTTTAATTTCCTTGTATATTACATGGGCAAGGTTTGTTTTACCAATTCCTCCTATCCCCACGATGGAGATGGTTTGTGCTAGTCTTTACCCTTTATTTGATAAACACTTGTTTATCCTATCCTTCACCTCATCTCTCCCATATATTTTTGTCACATCTACAAGAAAAGTAGTTTCTTTCCGTGCCTTTAACTGCTTAATTTCTCTTTTTGTTAACTCCCATGTATTTTGTTTCCTCTTTGCAATCTCATCCAACCTCGTATTGATTTCTTTTATTTTGTTCCTGATTTTATGGTACGAGGCAAGTCGAGCATAAGAAAAATAAGACAAAAAGTGACACACCTTCTTCTTTAGGGTCAACAAAATTCTCAGGCCGTCTTGTTGCTGCTTTAGTAGTGCAAGGTTCCACTTGTCCAATACATCCTCCATGTCAAAAGTTGCATCCTTCAGCTTGCCTAACCAAAGCTTGATGCTTTTGTTAGTCACCTGCTTCTCTTCCTTAATCCTATCTACATCATATGAAACCCCAAGAACCTTACATGAATTCAATGTTAGGCTTATGCAAATTATCCCTTAGTGGATCTATTAATTGATTAAATCTCTAATGCAATACTATTTTATACGATGCCTTATTATGGCTATAGGTCAAAGACCATAAAATAATATATACCACACCGCCAACTAGCATTTCAAAAAATATGAGTTTGTATAAAACATACTACTATGCATTGTGAATCCATATAAGCTACTAAAGAACATAACCAAAAGTTCCATAGCATTTACTAGAGGCATAAATTCTATATACATATATACATCATACACAAAAGTGTTGTACATATGCTAAAGATTGAGAATGTTAGGATCCAATCCCACTAAACTAAACTGCCCAAAAAGGATCTCTGTGGTGTCCAGGTATCCCCTGCTCTTTGCCTCTATACAACAAAGCCAATAAGTTAGTATTCCAAGTAATTAGGAACGTACAAGAAAGGAATATAATAACAATATACTATAGCAAATAACCTATGCATACCTAGTGTCAATACTCAAATCATATACTTGTTAAAATCATTAGTAATTCAAACACTTGATATACAAGTATCTTAGCTAAATTTATTTAACACATAGCATACAAATCAAATAACCGTTATATTAGATAACTTATTTTGTAAGCTCAAAGTACTTAAGCCTTTTGTCCTGGTTTCTAAAACTCCCCTTAGTAGCTTATGCTCAAGACCTATATTGATCATTTTAAACACAATTTAGCCATTTTAACACAAGCACTAACAATTCATGTTTTTTTGTCCCAATTTTGTGTAGCTTGTGGTTTTTTCCAATTTTAATTGTACAAACACAACCCAGACCCTATTTTTTATTTTTATTTTTCAGACCTTGTATACTAGTCTATATGTAAGATTATAGAAACCCAAAGCCAAGCAAGCCTCTAGAATAGAGCAATTTATTGCTGAAATTAACTAAAACCATAGCGTCATCAAAACTTCACCTTAATGCACATCCATGATTTACATGGGCTATGCACTTCCAACTAAATCCTCCCCTACCTCTTAGTTTTTAGACACTAAATCATATGTAGGAAAACAACATTTAGAACCAATTTAAACCACTATAACCAACAGCTCCTAGCTACAACAAAATTAAAACTAAACTTTCACATCCAATGCACCCTTTCAGTTTCAATCGTGAAATTCACTACCCATCTCTTGTTCTTTCATTTCCTAGCTTTCATATACTAGTTAATAAGTAAGAAAAAAAAATTATTGGGGTACCAAGATCACTGTCACATGAAATTATGGCTGGAAACAAAAGGGCCAAACCTTACCTTTTTTCAACGGTTATAGTTCCAACTGCTCCTAAATTCCAACCTAAATTTTATTGATTTTGGTGCTTTATTTTATGGAATATGGTTGGTTTTAACTTATATGGAGAATCAGGGGTTTGATCATGGTGTTGAGAGAGGTTTCTGGTGGGATAAATGAAGGAGAACGTGACCAGGCAAGTTAGTAACCACACCACTACCTCACTTTTTTTTGCCATGCACCTGGTACCTTAAGTGGATACTTTACAAATCTTGGAACCAATTTTCAACAAACTAGGAACATAAAAACCAAGCTTGGCACTAAGTCGTGGCTGAATCATTCCATTCACTAAGTACATGTCCAGTCCCTAGCTTCCAGGAACATGCAATTAAGTCCAAATGCTTTTCAAGGTCAAACTTAAACCACTTATAGATAATCTAGCCAATTCACCCATAGACGTGATACCTCAAATTCAATATTTTCTCATGCTCTATCCAACCATGGAATAAAAATGTGCCACTATTTGAAATGACCAAAATTCCCTTATTGACTCAATTTGTTTAAATGACAAATTTAATCTCTTTTAACCACTGGACAATCTAATACCAAGACTTAACTTGCAAATAGATTATCTAAAGCGTTAATTTATTAAATTAACCCATTACCTAGTAATTTGAGCTTTTTGTAATTACACAACTAATTAGAGCTATAGCTCCAAAGGTTGTTACACATACATGACATTTATATGCAATTGACTGTCATGAAGTTGTACTCTAAAAGTGTGCATATCTATTGCAAGTTCTAAGTAATATTATTTATTAGTGTCCATATTTATTTATATGTAAATAGACATGATTAGATGTACTAGAGGGCAAATACATTTGGATATATGAATCATGTATCCATGGAAGGTCTTTTTATCACCAAAAAGATGTGCATATGTATTAATCACCAGCAAAAAACTATATATAAAAAAAAAAGAATCCAAAATGGCAAGCTAATGCTACAACAAAAACCTACATGAAACCCTACCTGCCTCTACTTACTTGAGAGCCAAGGAAGGATTCAGACACCAACTTATAAAGGATATATATGATATACCTTCTTTTAGACAACCACAAGTATGATGATGATTTTAGTAATGAAAAGATATCCAAACAATCAAATGCTCTATTGTTAAATATCCTCTTTATTCGAGCTAGCCATAGAATCCAAAGTGTTGCTTTGACTACAAAATCCCAAGCTTTACATTACAGTGAAGAAATTGGTGTAGATGAAGTATGATAAAGAACCTATACTAGCTCATTGACATTCATAAGCCTCTTAGCCCACCAAGTGAAGAAAGTAGACCACACCTTTTTGACCATTTTGCACCTTGGTAGGATGTGACTGACCTCCCTTAAATCTCCATGTAAAAATGGCACAAAAACATTATTAAAAAAGATACCACTTTTCTATAGCTTACTCATGGTTAGGATTATGTTCTGAATTGGCTTCCATATAAAATATTTGACCTTGATAGGTCATCAAGAGGTCCACATTAGGATGGATGTTTGCCTAATATTTTTACACATTTGACATGTCTACTACATCACTTAGAGACTTAGTAGAAAATTCTCCATCATTGCTCAAACTCCAAGTTTACTTGTCAAGTATACAACTATTCATAGAATAACAATTAATTAATGAAGACAACTCTTCAAACTCTCCCTCACACTACCTCTTAGATTTCTAGACCATCCTAGCCTCTACACCGATGAGTTCCATTCCCAACACCCCATATTAGACATAAAACCCTTATGCCTTAATGAATACCTAAACAACCTAGGAAACCTATAGCATAAAGGATCACTTTTTTCCCATCTATCTGATCAAACCTTAACCTTAGATCCATCTCTTAGTTTCTAAACCAGACATTCCTCTAAAGCCACCCCCTTTAATGCTAGAACTTTATTTATCCCAACAATACTCCCCCCAAGCAGTTGAAGATGAAGACATCCCCAAATCTCCTTTATCCTCATAAATAGAAGTTTTCACTCTTTTTGACAAGGCTTCCTTCTCAATCTTCATCCTCCACCATCATTTGGACAACAAAAATAGATTTTACCTTCAAGACTACCTATTCCTATGCCCCTTAAATTTTTATCCAAGGCCACCCTACTTTAATTTACCCCATGTATGCTTTTTCCCTCACATGTGATCCATGGAGGGTGTTAACGAGCTTATATAGTTTGCTTATAGTAGAAAAGGGCTAGAAAAGATCAAATAATAATGTAGAAAATGTGATAATAAATGTTATAGAACATAAGTCAAAATTAAAAAGCTTTGTATCAGAATGAGTTTACGCCAAACTATTATGCATACGATTGCCATGGAGAACCACATAGGCAAATGATGGATAATATGAATTACGATCATATGGCAATAATAATGAAGATTTTAATGGCTTTGGTGGCTCAAGTAAATATGAACAAATGATTTTGAAATCAATGGATTAGAAGTCATAAATATAGGTTTTAAAAACTGGGAAGGATTTCAATGAAGTAGCGTATCCTATACCATCTGGTAAAGGATATAAAAAGAATACTATGCCATTAGAAAACACAATTGATGGAAAACAATTAGAATCCAATTAAAAGCACAATTTACCGATATGATCATATTAATTGCAAAATATAAAATTATTATAATTTATAATAGCGGATGACACATGTTCTTGCAGTTCACCAACACATCTGCCAATAAAAAAAATCAAGCACAAAAATTCACAAAAAAAAAAGACATGTAAAGTAATTTAAAAAAATTAAAAAAAAAACTCAAATTTTGTTAGTCTCTTACTGTTCCTAGAGTTGCACCACTTTCATAGACCTAAGCACATCAATTATTTCATGCTTGCAATAGCTTCCTTAAACCACACCAGTCATGAACACTAACATAATACAAATCAAAACAACTTCACTTTTAAGGTTGAAAGTACAACAAAAATCCACTTAAGTAACCATCACAATTCACACGCGCTCACATCTTTCTCTTCATCTATAAGGATGCCTGAAGAAATCAAAAACCTTAGTGTGCTGACATAGGCAATAAAAATAAAACCTAAACACTTATAAATATATGCAGTAGTGCGAGTAAAGGACCATTCCTGCAATGAGTGTTTAGCTCAGATTGAAAGTAATTTGCCAACAACTTTAGGAGTTATTTGTAATTAAAAATATAATTAAATCAAGAAATTGAAGAAACAATAAAAAATGTAAATCATGGCATCAGTCAACATCCATCACCAAATTCTAAAAAATTGATCATTGGTAGATACATATGTTAGTTTATAACATGAATATTTATCATTGGAATTCAATTCTTATATCTCCTTAAATTTTGGTTAATCAGAAAACAAGCAATCTAATTAACCCTAGTTATTAAACAACCTAGGCCAAGCTCTTTTGGTTTAATTCAATAATCACATTAAGAACAATAGAGGTTGATAAACTGAATAGCACAATCACAAATAGTTGCATTTCATTTAGATGAATGTTCTTCCTAAGATTTATGACTTCTAACATAACAAATCAATAAACCCTAATTGCTTCTTGGATTAAAGAGATCAAACAATTATGAATTTGATATTTAACCTAGCTTTAGATTAATTTCAAATACAAACTAACAGGCCTCCTAGCATATAAACTAAATAATCATGAAATTAAGCTTAGATAAATATTCAATATTTAGGAATATAAATTTTGTAGAAGAAAACCAATTAGATCTCACAATACTAAAACAATTTAGGTTTTTGGATTTCTTTTAGCCAAGAATAAAAAGTCAGCTACATATGGCCATGGATGAAAATTCAAAAGAGTACAAGAAAAGTGGAAGAGAAGAGATGGCAGAAAGAAGGGAGAAAAGAGTGGCCCATTTGGTCACTCACGTATTCTAAAATATGAAAAAAAAAAATCTAATCGATAAAATAAGAAAGCTCACTAAAGTTTTTGTATTATTTTAAAACAACCCACATAAATCTAAAAGATTAAAATAACTAGAATGCCTTAATGTGACTAAGAGAGTGGTGTCTTTTAGCTGGAACAAATTTCATCAATGTTGAAAAGCCTTCAAAATTAATCCACATCAAAATCAGCTTTAGATTTGTAGGCTAAGAAATGTTCTGGAACATCAATAGCAAATTCAAGACTAATTTCCACCTTGATCAAGCCCCTATCTCTCAAATCTTAAATCATGAAAGTTGTTGAGATTTTTCTTAGCTTTTCATGGCATCTTCATTATCTGAATTGGAGCTTGGATGAGTGAGTTATGCCCAAAATATGAAGAGATGTCAAAATTGACTAAAATCACCTAAATAACTTTGTTTTGCAATTAGTGTCTCCAATTACATCCTAAGTCAAAATATAAGAATAATGAATATATTTGGACACAAAATCAGTATAAAAGACTAAACATTATAAGAGAAAAATATAGCATTTTTCATTCTCAACAAATCCCCCCACATTTAGCTTTTGCTTGTCCAAAAGAAAAACTAAAATTCACTTTCCTGAAAATACCAAAGTTGCAACACCACCAACTAAGAACAACCATAACTCATGATATATCGTCAAAGGAGATTTTTCTCTCAATAACTTACAATTACCCAGTAATCATTTTCATTTAATGATGGAAAGAACTAAATATATAAATCCTAAAAGAAATAAGCACGCAACTCTGATGTGTGTTCAGGGTATGTATCTCTAACTTAGAGCCATTCTAATGGAACTAATTTACTATAGGCTTGAATATCTTCTCATTCTCCAACACTATGATAACTTGCATAACACAAATCATAAGGACTTTACCAAAGTTTTAATGAGGCTTAGTAGCAAGATGAAAAATATTTGGGAAATTTTTAGAAGAAAACTAATTAGATCTCATAATGTTAAAGAATTTACAGTTTCAATCTTCCTTAGGCAAGAGTACAAAGACTATTATGATGAAGCCAATCATTATACAAAGGGCTACCTTGCTGAACTCTGCACATCAAAACCCACAATCATTGGGATGAAATCTAAAAAACCTAAATTTGAAAATCAAATCTATGATTTAAAATGGGTGTGATATGGCCCAATTGTTGTCACCAACCTCCCTCCTTCCCTCCTTTTTGGCGAACTAGCCAAGGCTTTTTTCCATTCAAGTTTCTCATTCTTTCATTCTCTTTCTTTTTCTCTCTTTCTTTCTCACACTTTCTCTTTCTACTGTCATTTATCATCATTATCACTTTGCTGCAATCTCCCTAGAAAATACGAGCCACCTCATTTTCCATCTTCTTACCCTTGAAGCTTCTGCCATTGAAGTTGCTTCAACTAACTCCCCTACTCCTTAGATTTGACACCATATTTCTCTCTTTTTCTCTAAAATGCACCAATTCATCCACTTCTCGTAATGTCCATTTGCTTTTTGTGCTTCCCCGCCTACCTTGATCATCCTTTTCCTCTATCTTGCTACTCAAGTCTTGGACCTTGGTTCCTTTGATGGACTCTTTTAAAGCCAGAGCTACCATTGCGGACACAGGGGGGGAAGGATTGGAGGTAGTGGCATGAAGTGTGATCAAGCTAAAGGGCGAAGGGAGGGCCCAAGGATGATCTATCATGACAGAATAGGAGCAGGCAACGGTCGGCAATGGTAAACATTGGGGTGGTGGTGATTGTGAACAATTGGTGTTGATGGTGGGTAGCAATTTAAGGGTGATAATTGCAAGATGAGTTTGAATTTGGGGATAAAATAAGTTTGGGGAGATAGGGTGCAAAGTTTGTGGGCCAAAATTATTGAACTAAGAACGTTAGGGGGATAAAAAATTTTAATAGTCATTAACATAGTTAGCTTTGGAGGAGGATAAATGAAGGTATGATAACTTTTGAGGGAGTAAGTATTGGTATTTGAAATAGGGAGGACACAAGTATAGGTTCACTTATATTTCATGGGGGTCTAGATAACCTTCCCTTCCATAAATTAGCTTTACTAGCTACTTTTGGTTGTTCATTCTCACTTTGGATCCTCCACTAGATATTCATTAGTTTTATAAATTAATTCCATTGACTTTTTCTTTGAAAGAGGTGCAACTACAAGTGAGAATTTTTCTAATTCTGTCTTTTCCATTACTCCATTTGATTCAAACTTTACTAGATTGTTCATGTCATCTTCCTACTGATTATTATTCCTCCATTCTTCAGAATCTGATTTTGATAGCTGATGATCATTCCTTGATTGGTCTGAACTTCTTAATGAATGGAAAAATGAGGATGTATTGTAGTGGTTGCGTGCACCTACATTTTGCACTTTCAGACTCCACTCAACTAATTGATTAAATAAAGCAATCTTTCATGTATCTATATTCTTTCTATCAAAATCATTAGTGATCTCACTTGGTTGGGGCATTTTAATCATAAAAACATATTGGTCATCAACAATCCAAAAGAATGGATGATGGAACACAAAAGGGACCAACTTTTTATTTCAATAATAGTCAAATAATCATCCACCCAGAACCTACCTAAACCAACTGAACAAGAAAGTGAATCAGCTCAAACAATCTATCTATGCATCATAGAAAAAAATTAAATGTTATGCTAAGTTTGTATAAATATATATAATATCATATCAAAGATCTTTTAGTGTTGTAGTAGAACTATTAAACTTAGGTTCTTTGTATAGTGACGTTCTCTAGCTTCAGCAGCAGCTAACTTGTTGATTATTGTAATGTAGCCTCTATTAGTTTTTTGAAGTCAACCAATCCTATTGAATACCTACAACCAAGCCACCACTAGGAAGAAACGAAAATAAAAAAAAATAAACACTAATAATATTTATTTTTAATGCTTACATCAATAAATAATAAAAATATGTAATCACTAAAATGTTCCTCAAAGTTGTATAAGCTCATTTTAGTTTCAATGGATATTTCATTCAAAAAGATAAGTATGGACATTACACTCAAAAGATAATAAACAAATTTTCTGAGACAAATAACACATTCATGTGTTAGTAAAGATACTCAATGCTAGAAAGATAATATACCAAGTTAAACAATCATAGGCATAATGATCAATAGCTATTGCGTACCTGAATAAAATCCTTAGTTTTTAACCAAAATGAGATTAGTTTTCCGATGACTTATAATGAAAATTTCATTTGTAGTAATATTGATTATTGCCTCAACAAAGCCATACTCTATGTATGCAGTCACGGAAAAATAGGTATTGTCAAATTTTATCGTGTCATAATATCTAAATGTCCCCTATTAGTGGTTTTTTTTCCCATCAAACTTCACAGTGATATGACATTTCCCTATTTCCTACATTGACACCCTTAGAAGAGATTGCATATACAAACATCCTATTCTCAGATGTAAAGCCAATTTACCCTCATAGTGTGCATTAGTTATTGCAAATAAAATAAAAAAAAACAAGACTAAAAAAATAATTAGTTACACATTACTATGGATACCCCAAAAAAACCCATTTACCCATCCTAATCTGTGTTTAAAACTAAACATGGACTGGGTCGAGTTAACAAAAAAAAAAACTAAATTGGCCAGAATTTGTATATCTTTAGGCCTATTCTTATTTGTAATAGATCACACACTACTAGGGGTGTAAATTATTTAGCTTAAACCAAAACAAACCAAAAACCTAAACTAATTTAATTTTTTAGCATGGTTTATTTGGTTTTTTTGTTCAGTTTCAGATGAAATCAAAATTTTGAACATTAGTTTTGGTTGAAGGGATTAATTAATTTGGCAATTGTATTTCATTTTTACATTTTTCAACTCCTGGTGTGGTTCTGCTACTATCCCTTAACCGACCAAGAGTTGATGTTCAAGCCTAAATGACCCAACTATCACTCTTCCTCTTAGGACCTATTATGTGCAGCTATCCAAACCCTTGTCTCTCACTCCTCTATAGACCGAGTCTGTACCATTAGACCTCATTCTCCTAAGCCAACTCAACCATAGTGGCACTAGTGATGCTGTCACTCGTTGTTGTTCGCCCATCGATCCCCAACCTACAGCCTTGGTCAATAGCATTGGGGCCTAGCTTGTAGATACAGGTGAGGCTTATAAGTGAAATTTGGTTTATTTTCCTTGATTTCACTTTCAGTATTGGGGTTTTCTTCTAGCATTTGACAGTCCTGAATTCTTAATCTCCACTAGACATTTATATTTTAAGTTAATTTTGGTGTTTTCTTATAGGGTCATGATTCCTGTAATTAACTATAGTAGGTATAGAATTGAATTTAGTTTTCAGCTTGTCTTGCAAGTTGATACGAGTTGAATAGTTAAAAATCAAGAATTAGAAATGAGCAAAGGTTGAAGAAGAAGAATTAGTGGAGAGGAAGAAAAAACAGAGATAGAGAAAGAGAGAGAGAATCTATTAATTTAAATCCATAATGCCTTCATCGTACCAGATCTTTCATTAAGTACAATTCACTTTCTCACCTCTAACTTATTGGCATGAGTGAAAAAAGAATGAGAAACTAATGTGCTCATATTTAATTACGTTTTCTATAAATTTTTCCTTTATATTTGCTTGTCTTTTGATGTGTTTTTGCTAGGATATGGTGCTTAATTGATTCATATTTCATTTTAAGGTCTTATTTCAGCTTCATGTAAGAGAGGAAGGATTTTGGTAAAGTTTTGGAGTTGAATTGCAAGTTTTGGAAAAGTTTTGGAGCTTACACACTTTTGCGCATGCCCATGTTCCAAGTTGTGTTTAAATAAGTGAAAATTTAAAGGCCGAAGGAGTAACACGGCCACTTATACGGCCATGTGTCAGCTCGTGTTTGACTAATTTTTTTGGGTTTCTTGGAATTAATTCAGAAAAAGAAGAAACAGAAAGGGAGAGGTGGGAAAAAAATGGAAAAAAAAAAACAGAACTTCTCATGAAGGAATGCAGCTGGGGCCAATTCTAATGATCAGCACCGTTCTATGAGCACTGGATCAAAAATTTCTTGGAGAATAAAAAATTCAGCCATGGATCATTGTTTTCTTAATTTTCTTTTGATTTTTTTATGTTTATTTTACACCATTATAAGCTAAACTTTTCCTACTCATGCTTAGAGTAGATGAACCCTAGGATGATTTTGTGATTGTGATTATTTCTAGATTAATATGATTATGTGTTTTTCTTGGGATTTATCCAATGTGCTTTGTTGCGTTGATTTATAGTAGCTGGCCTATTAATTCAATGTGGGATGATAAACATACGTCAAGTAGTAGCTTGTATGATTGTCATGGATCACTGAAAATGGATATTAGTGTAACCAAGACTAATAGGTGCAATATAATACTTCTGGACTAGTGGGTTATAGGACTTGTAATGCATTCTTAGAAACCGTGGTAGGCCTACACACCCTATCAGTGACTTAAGAATAGAGTTAGTGTAATGGGAATAATAGGGAGTTAATCTATCTTAGGTAGCACTCATCGGTCCAAGTTAATCACAAACCTGTTAGACCAGAGTAAAAGCAACACAATTGAAGCTCTAGGGGGATTCGATTCTAAGTATAAAGTTTCTTATTGTTGGTTGTTTTAATTGTTTTTTCATTGCTTGCCAATAGTTAGTAGGTTAGTTTACCACATTAGTTTATTTTAGTTAATTCATAATAGTTAGGTAACAAATCTTCGTAATTGCTGGTTAGATAATAGGGAGATATTGAGTACAGTAGATAACCTCCATTCTTTGGAAAAAATGATCTTACCACTTGCCATTGCTATGCTTTGATGATAAGTGCATTTGCCTATAAGTTCACATGTTTATTTGAGTATAGAAAGATTTGACACATCCACCCTATTATAGGTGTAGTGGGAAAAGTTTGTTGTGAACTAAGAACACACCAAGTTTTTCGGCACCATTACAGATGAACATTTGTTGAGTTTGCTACCTAAAAAATTGATTTTTATTAATCTAGACATTTATTTTATTGTAGTATTTTTCTTTGAATTTTTAGTTTATTTTCAGTTTGCTCATTTCTTGTTCTTTTCTTATAGGAGAATTGGTGCTAATATGAGAGCTAGCATGTAGAATTTTGAGACCTAGCTGGGTCAACTTGCCAAGATACTTTCTAAAAGAACATAAGGAGCTCTACCGACAAATACCAAGTTGAATCCCAGAGGAGTTTTTAATCCATCTTTCTATCACAAGGCAGGCAGTCATGCGGAAGTAAAGATGTTGGAAAAGGAATAACCTCCTTTAGTAATTGAGGAGAATGTCAGGTTGACAATGTTAAACTAAGGGTTTTTTTAGGAGGCAACCCAAGCATTAAACTTTTCATTTAATTTAATTTTTTTTTTTTGCTTGTCATTTATGGTAGTTAATTAGCTTTTTTTTTTCTTTTGATCTTATAATTGATGTTACGATGTAGGAATCTAGAGTATTTCATAAAGAAATTGTGTTCAAAGTGAGAGAAAAAGGTTAACTTCAAATTCGGGTACGTTTGCAAAATTTTATAAGATTTAGGAGCCAAACACGCCCATGTTCAAGGCCGTGTTATAAAAAACAATCTCAAACACAACCATGTTTGATTTTTAAAAATTGACTTTTCATAAAGTATTTTTAATTGAGGTACAGTAGCCAAGCATGGGTTATGTCTAAACCGTGTTTAAGGAGTTGTTTAACAACATGGTCTCATACATGGCTACGTTCTTACTATTGTTTTTCAAAACTTTAAAATTCCATAGCTTAAACACATGCCCATGTATAAAAACATATTTATGTTGCATAGTCATATACACATCCATGTTGGAGAACATGTTTTGTCCCTGTGTTTTAAAAATTTTCCGTTCCAGAGCACATACACGGTAAAGTACACAATAATGTAATAGAGTGTGTTAAGTGTGCACACTCATTTACATGACCGTGTTAGACCACGTGTTGTTATTTTGAGTTCAAAAAAAATTAGGGTTTAGAACACGTGGCACACCCATGTTAAATAGTGTGTTGAGGAAGTTGTGGGCAACACAAGTGTATACACACCCACGTTAAAGGTTGTGTTTCTCCCATATTTAAGCTCAATTGCGATTCTCTGCCCCATTTCACATGAAACTCATTCAAACTTTCACCCTAAGCCACCAAACTTAAACCATAGCTTCCTTGCATCCCGAGTGAGGTTTTTCATTGTTGGAAAAGTAAATTTCCTTATCAAGATTCTTGATTTTCACCCCTCCATATTTGATTTTATTTCACCCCCCCCCCCTCTCTCTCTCTCTCTCTCTCTCTCCCTCTATCTCTCTTTCTCTCTCTCTCTCTCTCTCTCTCTCTCTAACTTTATTTGAAGATTATGGAATATTAGCTCCATTTCTTTTTATGGGTGGATTATATATGAGTTAATGGATTGATTTTGTATGCATATTCATGCTAGTTTCAAGTTAATATCATGTTTTGCAAGTATTGGATTTTTGGATGTTGTATGTGGAAAAGGAAGAGTTGGAATTTATAGTTATTGAAATTTATGCTATGTATGCTTGATTTGGTGGATTTTATGGCCAAGATTAATGTTGTTTTGGGTTTTTATTTTTTAAGAATACCTTGATTATATACTTTGTCTTAGAATTTCATTAAATCTTGGAATTGGTAGTCTTTTGGTATTGGTAGAGTATAGGTTTCTTGATCACCAATAAAGAGCCTAATTGTGAACTACATTGTCTTAAATTCCCTTAATTAGTATGCATTTAGCATTGGTTGTTAAGCCTAATCTCTTTAACACCTAAAGTTGAATTAGAATTGTTTAATATAGGGGACTTCAATTGATTTTTGTTTAGAGCTCTTATCTTAGAAATTATTGTTGATAATATGGTATTTGAGATTATTCGTTGCAATGGGGAAAATCTTCTGCCTTTTTTAGGATGATGAAGCACTAAAAGAATATCTTGAACTTCACCAAGAGGCTCACCAAGAAGCTGAAGAAGTCACATCCATTGCTCGACTTCAAGGAGGATGGCTAGCAGGGTTCAGTTCATGATGATGATGATAATGATTCCACCTACTACTTTGTCCTTGGAGTTTAGACGAGCAAGATGGCACCAATGAACAAGCTGCTGAGAAGCACAATCAAGCTGCAATTGTTGTACCATTGACTGAGTAGACCAAGCATAGTTACATCGATAATGATGGCTCCAACCAGCTCTACTGACATTTGACCTTCAAGAGATGCTTGATTCCTTTTCGATGAAGGACATTCATACGTTTATTTATTTATTTATATGGCTATGTTATTACGGATATTGCTACTATTCGTATTTTAAATTTCTTTGTATGTTTATGTTTTGTTTATCTTTGGAACATCAGTTGGTCCTAATTTTGCTTCCTATTTCATATTAGTTTCGTGATATTTGCTTTTTTTTTATTAAATTTTGTGGTTGATCATGTTTTATGTTTTCTTTGGAAGCCTTCAAATATATTATTGAAAGCCATTTCTATCACTCCTTCTTTTTGACTTCATTTTCCATGCAAGTACATTGAGGGCAATGTACAGTTTAAGTGTGGGAGAGTGAATTTTATTTTTAGCCCTTATTTAGTATTATTGTTATCTTTTTGCTGATTTTCCTGAAAATTTTTACATTTTTAGCACTTAATTGTTTTTTTAATCATTTTATTGAGCATGTGCTTATTAGAGAATGATTGTTAATTTAATATCTTGAGTTATTAACTTGAAGACTAAGTAAGTAATTTCTAATCTTTCACTTCTTATACTTAATCTATTTTTTAAATGTTTTTGGGATTCATTAGCAAGCTTGTGGAAGATGGTTTCAAGAAACTATTTTTGCATCAAGTTTCTATGTTTAGTACATTGTTCAGAACATGCTAAATTTTGAGTTTCTATGTTGATTTATGGTTGATTCTTGGTAAAGTAAAGTTTTAATATGCTACTTCACTATTCTTAGTGTTGAAATAGGTTAGGGTCTTCTCCTAAGGCAAGACTTGATCACAGCTTGAAAAAATGCCAAAAGTATGAGTATGATCAAAAGATCATTTTGAATTATGTTAAGAATTAGCTTAGGTATAGACAAGGCTTCTGTAGTGTACACATGCTACAAAATTTGTTAACACATGAAAAGAATTGGTTGAAAAAAAAATAAAAAATATTGAAAAGTCAATTAATTGCCCAATCCATAGTTTGCGGTTGAATGGTTGTGCATAGTTAACTTTGGCTCAGTATAGTTTGTGCTTTTTACTTTATATGAAAATTTGATGTTATCTTTTCAATTTTAAGAGATATGGTTTGCTAGCTTAAGAATGAAATGTTACCATTAAAATTATTTTGTTTTGGAAGAGTTAGATAAAAGGAGTTGCATACTTGATAGTCTTGTTAATTTCTCAAGATAATTAGATTCTCAATTCTCTCTATATCTCTATGCTCAAGGAAATGATTTTCATTCTATGTTCTAATTGTTTTTAAGGTTTTAAGAAATTTTTTAAATTTTTCTCTAGGTTTTTACTTAAGAGCAAGCGGAAACCTTCACATGAATAAAAAACAACAAAAACATGAGTTAAGCTAATGACAATTGGAGCTATTAGCAGCCATTGATGCTGACATAATCCATTCAACAAAATACAACATTTTGGTTATTCTCCTTATTTAACAAAAAATAGAAAAAGAACTTATCAATGCCTATTCCTTAAGAAATTATTGTCCTTAAGGGTCAAACTGAAAACCACTTCTTCAGTTCATATGGGTTTTCCTATGAGGCATCTTGATTAGGAGTATAGGACTATTTAACCAACACCCGAGCAAAATCATTGTTTCCCTTCTTCATAACTCTCCCATCTAACATTGTAATTGGTTCCTGAAATAACTTGAACCAAGTCATTCCCTTGTGGCAATGTACTAGCTATAAGGATTAGACCTTTGTATGGCTTAAGAAGGAAGCATGAAACATAAGATGAATTCGATTACCTTTAAATAACTTTAGTTTGAACACCATTACCCTAATTTTTTGAACAACTAGATATTGCCCAAAGTACTCGACACCAAGCTTTTATAAAGACTTGAGAAATGTTGAAACTTCCCTATAAGGCTGGAGTTTCAGCCATACCCAATCCCCAAGTTCAAAATGGTGTTCATGTTTCTTATTGTTTGCCAATTATGTTAGCCTATTTTGAGCTTTCTTTAGTCTACCTTACATCAGTCTATTGATCTTTTCTCAAACTTAAAGACTCTGATTTACAGCATCTACAAAAGAGTCTCTAGCCAAATAGGGCATATGAGGAAGCAGTGGTTGGTATAAACCACCTTAAAAAGAGTAGCTCTGAATTAGCTATGATATTTGGTATTATGTCAGTATTCTTTAAGTGGCAAATAACTAACCCACTCCTTGGATTTTTTAGCAGCCATACATTGAAGATAGGACTTAAGACATCTATTATTGACCCTCATTTACCTGTCTGTTTAAGGGTGATAGGATGTGGATAATTACAACTACACCTTGAGTTTAAAGAATAACTCCTACCAAAACTTACTCATAAACATAGGGTTTCTATCACAAACAATATCAGAGGCAAACCATGTAGCTTATATATGTGATCTATGAAGACTTGGCCTATTATAATAACTGATAAGGGTGAGAAAGTGCTACAAAATGAGCAAAATTACTTAACCAATCCACCACCACTAACATGACCAATTTACCTTTTCCAAAAGGTAAAAACTCAATAAAATCCATGGATATTGATTTCCAAATAGTCTAAGGAATCGATAAAGGTTGGAGGACCCTTGGATTGGCCACATTCTTGCCTCTGAATCTCTAACATCTATCATATGACCATATAAACCTTTAGATATCCTTTTTCATTTTGCTCCGATAAAAGCGTTGCTTAATTCTTTTCTCAATAGCCATCATTCCTGAATGTCCCCTCAAAGGTCCCTTATGCACTAATGAAATAATGGTGGTTTTCACTGATGAATCTACTTCAACCACAAGTCTTCTCTTTCTTCTTAATTCACCTTGTTGCCAAGTGTACTAGGAGTGAACCTTCGATCTTGCTAAAGTTTACAGATGATCTACTATAGTATAGGATCGTTCTCCTAGTAATCCTTCAGTTGTTGAAGTAGATTAAAGGATACTGTAGTTAAGGACATAAAGGTTGCTTTTCTTGTTGGCCTTCCCACTTACTTGGAAAAAGCATCTGCCGCCCTATTTTCACACCCCTTCCTATGGTCAATGCTAAATCATATCCCGTCAACTTTGCCCACCAATTTTTCTGGCCTAGAGTGACAATTCTTTATTCTGATAAATATTTGAGGCTTTGGTGATCCATGCAAAAAGAAAACTAGTTACCCACCAAATAAGAATGTCATTTTTACACCGCATATACTACTACAAGTAATTCCTTTTCATACATTGAATAACTTTGCTCTTGACATTTTAACACCTTGTTGAGATAGTGATAGGGTGGCCACCTATAGACAAAATTGCTCTAATCCCTCTGTTTGAAACATTGGATTCGATTACAAAAGGTTGATAACAATCTAGCATGGCTAACACAAGGACAGTAGTCAGTGCCCTTTTTAAGGCTTGGAAGGAACCTTCAGCTTCTTTACACCACTTAGATTCTCCCTTTTTAAACAGCTTTCTCAATAGTTGGCTAATAACAGCATAGTTTCTTAGAAATCTGTATTAACATCCTATTAAGCCCAAAAATCCCTTCTAACTCCCTAGCAAGTTATGGTATTGGCCAGTATATCATTGCCTAGATTTTTTTTATCAACCATCACTCCATTCTATGCCACTAAATGCCAAGATACTCAGCTTGAGTAGCACCAAATGTACATTTGCTCCTTTTTACATATAGGGTATTCTCCTGGATGATCATAAGGACTAGTTCTATATGTTTGAGGTAATCTGCTCAACTTCTACTATATACTAGAATATCATCAAAGAAGATGAGAATAAACTTTTGAAGGTATAGCTTGAAAATGTCGTTCATCTTGTTCTAGAAGGTGGGAAGAGCATTAATTAATCTGAAAGGCATCACAAGGAACTTATAGTGGTCATCATGAGTTTGGATGGCTATCTTGTAAATATCTTCAAGCCTCGTTTTTATTTTTTGGTAACCAGATCTTAAATACAACTTAGAGAAATACTGGGCAAGGCACAACTCAGCTATCAACTATTTAGTGATAGGAATTAGGAATTTGTACTTGATAGTGTTCTTATTCAAAAGCTTATAATCCACACATATTCTTTATGAATTGTTCTTTTTTGTCAACATCACCATAGAAGATGAAAATTCACTTTTGCTTTGCTTATGGAGCCAAAGGCCAACATTTCTTTTACAAGCTTGACTATCTCACTTTTTTATGTTATGGGTTAAGTGTAGGCCATGATTTTAGTTGGACAATAGCCCTTTTTCAATAATATGTTCGTAGTGTTTCAGGAGCCAAACAAGCACAATGAAAGATAAATGAAACCCTCCAGGATCCAAGAAAAACAGGGTAAATTGAGTGTTCGAAAATTTTATACCTAGTCAATTAAGATCTTTCACCCAACTGTTAAGTCGAATCACAAAACTTGAATAGTTGACGTGTTTAAGCTCTCTACAGTATCCACACGAGTCTCTTGGGATCACCATGCCTCCACCACATGTCCCGTCCCGACAGATGCATTCTTCTTACGCTCGTAGTGCTAGCTTGCATCCTCCAAGGAATGGCAAGAAAAGAGTGTGGCTGGAACTTTCAGAACTCTTCTGATTTCATCCTTAAGGAGGCTAAGGCAAAAGTTACAAAATTCTCACTATATGATGTATATATAGTGAGACTCAACTCCCAACCCTAATGGGTTTCAAAACCCTAACCCAATTAGGTTTAATTTCGGGCTTCATTAATAGCTCAACCTTTGGGCCAATTATTAATCTAAAATTATTACGAAACCAAAACCCAAACAGTTTGGCCCGTGCACTCAAATAATCCAATTGGCTCTATGTGTGCAATCCAATAGGCTCCTATCACATTAGTAATGATCATAAATCACATTTTTTATTATAAACAATGAGCAGTGTCTAGTAACACATCATTGCTACTCAAGTGACAAAATAGTCAATGATTCGACTAAACCTCTATTATCATTATCTGTATATGCTATTGTCCCTTTGTCAAGGATATCAAGACCAAGCACGAGATATGGAATGTGTCACTCTCATATAACCCAATCTATGGTTTCTTGATTATTGAGTAGACTAACTTAAACTGATGATATTGATATCATATATCAACTCATCCGAGCATGGTCATGCATTTTCTTAGTCTCACTCTATCACGGGGCCCAAAAATATCACTCCTGTTATATAAAAGAGACAAATCCCATCTTGATCATACAAAACCCTCCGCATGATATATGACAAACCTGATGACCACCTTCTTGTTCATTCAATTACGAACAATAAAAGGAAGCATCAAAGTATGTGACTCACATGTAGGGAACCTTGATGACCTTAGATTAAAGGACTACATATATCATGATCACTATAAAAATCACTTATGACAATCATATAATGATCCACATAGCGTTCTCATGGTGGGTTGGTCTAGTACACAAGTTCTCTAACTTGTACCCATATGTAGACTACATATCTCATATTAGTCTCCACATATGCTAGTCTTTATGTATTATTGCAACCCACTTCATAATAACACTAGACTAACGACATTTAAGAATACTATTATTCTAGGGTTATAATTACATTTGATTATTTCACACAAAAACAATACAACAAACACAATTATTGGATTAATGCCTTAATAAAATATCATGATCAATGTGCAAAATACAATCATCCCATGATTGGCTTTTAGGCACAACACTAACAATGTTATAATCATGAAACCGAAGGGGCAGGCCTGCAGGTTCTTGGAAGATGTTTCTATATTGCTCTAACTGGTGAACTCTTTTACTTTACTAACAGATAGTTCCAAACTATAAATTTGCAATGAGCTGATTTCATCCTCAATAACTTGACAAAGAATACCCAAGTTTCCCTTGCCAACTAATTTAGCTACCTTGGAACGTCCAATCACTTTGCTAGTTAGTTCAATTCCTGGAAGCAATATGGGATTTCCTTGCCACACAAAACTAATACTCATGGAATCAAAATAAAATGGACATTTCCATGTCCTCTCTCAACCATTATATAACCAATACCACATGACATCTAGCTATAGGTAATATCTTCATATCAGAGGTAAAATTGACTTCTTGTGGTTGTCATTGCACATATGGTAATCACTGTCATCCTAGTCTCCACAATATCACACCCCAAGTTTTTGCTGATTGTAAAGTGATAAAGTTATGCGTGTTGCCTGTATCGATCAACATCACTCTTTATTTTCCTTTAATGATCTCATATACCTTCAAGTTTTGTATCGATCTTGAGTCCCCCATAGAAGTCTTGGCCATTACTTGTAGCAATATAGTTATTAGCTCACTGGTTTCACCTATGTATTCCTCATCCTTAAGCACTATTAGTGAAGTGACATCTTTCTTTTCCTCGTCCATTTCCATAAGGGCATACAATGGAGGTTGATTATACTTGTGTCCAGCATGGAACTTTTCATTGCTCCAAAAACATAACCTCTTAGCTCATATTTTTATAATTTCTAGGGCAGTGAGCTTTCATTGAGCTAAATGACCACCTAGATTCCTGGTAAATGTTTCAAAGGGGATGTCTCAATGTGGACTTCTATGTTGATAGGGAAGAAGCAATTAACAACTTCGGGGTAGAAAGTGGATCGAGCAGGCCATGTGCTTGATATTATAGTGCAGTTTATGCAACTCCAAATGGTTTGACCTTCTTAGTCTAGGCCATATTAGTTGCCTTTTGTAGCTTGGCCAACCCTTGTGCCTGTCGTAAATTAACAAGGTGAAACATGTGAATAGGGGTCTATATCTCCTCCATCAAACCATTCAAGAAAAATATTAACCCCCGTTCCTCAATTTAGTACCCTCTTGTTAACCTAACTTGTTTAAGGTTAATCAACTTAGCAAGAGGATTTGGAAAAAATTCACTAGTGAATTAATCCCTTAAGGCTTGAATGTACTCCGGTGAGTCCAAGCCTCAAGGTCTAGCATCCTTAATGTATGACTGATGCCAATGGAGAGTTACTCCATCCAGATGAATGGTAATAAGTCTTATTCGATGTTTCATAGGACTTCAATCAATATCAAATAACTATTGTACCTAATATTCACTCTTTTACATCATCTTCATTAAATCAAAGGAAATCCACCTGTGAAAGTCGAGTAGTCAAGTAATACTCATCATCTTCAACTGGTCTTTCCAAACTTCACGATCCATAGCTTGGGCAGCAATATTCAGTCCCCCTTGGATTTGGAGTTAAGCCTTCCAGATCAGCCACCATTTCATTTGCTGTGTCCAATCCCTACACACTAGTATTCATGACATGTATAAAGTTCTAAGCATCCAGGTTCAGTTATTGCATGGATTTTACTAGAATGTTTCACGCATCTTTCCAATCTTAATAGTGGAACAAGTCTCCACCACAATCAGCTCTACCCACAATAGTTTGAAGGTCATCCACTCCGATACCAAGTTGATACAAGTCAAATAATTAAAAATCAAGAATAAAAAACAAATAGATGTAGAAGAAGAAGAATCAGGGTGTGATGACTCTCCTAGTCAACTACAGATTTGACTGAGTAAGTAAGTTTAATTTAAGTGTTTTCACTTAAGCACCTCAAGGTAGCATCTTGTTAAGCAAAAAAGACAAGCTAATTAAAATGAAGATTAGTTCCTAAGTATGATTGGCACCCAAGAGTCAAAAAGGGCAAAATAGTAATTTTAAGCCAAGTAAGTGGCATGACTGTAATTCTGGTAAAATTAAGGTCATATAAGGAATTTTGACTAATTAAGTCAAGATCGTAGGTTATTGTAGCTATTAGAACCATCTTTTTAAAAGAAAAGTGCAAAAATTGCACCAAGTGCTCAAATGAGCCATTTATGTCTTACGTGGCTTTAGTGTCCAAGAGGCTAAGTTTAAGAGCCTTTTGAACTTTTTAGGACCAAGGAGGAATGGTTTTGGGTGTGGTTTAGTGACCAAAGTGAAACAAAAGAGAACTTAAGGCCCAAGAAGCAAAAAATCCAGAAATATGCCTTAATGGGGTGGTTAGGATATTTTGGGTAAGTTTGACTTTCTCTACCTATTTGCTCCTTTCCCAATTTCATAGCTCCCTCTCCCTACTAGATTTCCTACTTCAAACCTCCCAAATTTCTCAAGTTTTCACCAAATTTCAAGGCCCCAAGGTGATTACAAGAAGCCTCAAGCTCATTTTTGGTGTTCTTGCTTCAATCTAGCTCTTTGATACTTGTTTTGGGCTTGAAACCTAAGTTAAGCTTCTTGGTTTAGTTTGAGTTGGTTCTAAGTTGTTTAAGTAGTTAGAAATGGTCTTGACTAGAGGTTCTTGGTGCCATATCACGTTGGTTTTAGCTCTAGAACTCAAGAGAGCTAATTTGAGCTCAAGTTGTACTTGTGCTTTGTTCTTGCTTTGTGGCTAAATTGAGGTAAGTGTTTAGGCTAATTTAGCTCAAATAATGCATATAACTGTAGTATTATGTGTGGGAATAAAGTAGAAATAAGACCCTTGTGAATTGGCTTTAGGGATAGGAACGTTGGGCAAGTTTTGTCCAAGTTCGTGTTCAGTTGCGTAGTGCTGGGAAAAACATTGGCGACGTGTCATCGGAAATTTTCCAGGAAGCCCAAGCATTGATTCCATTGGCAACACGTCACCAAAGGCAACACCAAGGCACAAGTCCCTCAAGCTCGAGGCATTCTAAGAATGTCCCAATCTCTCGGTTATCATCCCTATGTTATTCTAAGATGCTCTATAATCTCGGTTAGGTCTAAGACTCATTCTTAAGTTGAGAATTATGCATTATTTAAGTGGCAGCTAAGAGGTGTGGTTAAGGTAGAGCTAAATAAAGTGGCTAAAGGCTAAAAGTGCTCAAGTTGCTAAGGGGGCACTAAGGGGATTAGTCGGGTTTCAAAGGCTTCATTGGCCTAAGTAAGAGGCCTTGGACCTAAAGGAATTGAAGAGGAAACTTAAGAAGATCTCAACCAAACCATTTGGTTTGGTAAGTTAACCACTAAGGAGCTCGAAGCTAAACTCTAAGAGCTTGGCAAGTTGAACCACATATGATAGTACAATAAATTAATGGTAAGACAGGTAAGTTTTGAAAGGAGGTGACGACCTACTCTGGGATCTGTAAGTAGGACTTAAGGGAGGTAAAAGATTCAGGATACGAAGGCCAATGTCTCAATTACCTCTACTGTTTGAGCTCACAACAAATATAAGACACCTAAGGTGTAAGAAGTCCCAAGGATTCTGTGTATTGCATATTATACATTCATGCATTGCATATCCTTTATGTTCTTGTCTTGTGTTGATTGTTGGTTTGCTGCTTGGTTGTTGGTGTGCCATTTTTGCATAGCCAGGACAAACACATGCATATTTTCTTGTAGGGTAGGCTAAGAAACTAGATGCATGAAAATTGTTTTAATTTACCCACAAGTAATGATTAGCCAATAGTAACTAAGTGGGATTCATATTCCTTAAGAGCCTATAAGTTAATTTGGAGCACTCCTAAAAGATAAAGAGAGAGAGAGAAAGAGAAAGAATCTATTCATTCACATCCATAATGCATCCATCACACTAGATCTCTCATCAAATACAATAGAATCTATTCATTCACATCCATAATGCATCCATCACACTAGATCTCTCATCAAATACAATTCACTCTCTCACCTCTAACAAACTGGCACAAGTGCAAAAAAAATAAAAAACCTTCACATAAATAAGAAAAAAATTAAAAACACAAGCCAAGCTAGCAACCATTTAAGTCATTAATTACCATTGCTACTGACATCATCCATTCATAAAAATGCAGCATTTTGGTCATTCTATATAGTTAACAAAAAAAAGAAAAAGAACATATCATAAGTAGAATTCTTATGATGTTTAACTTTGGCTTTTGTTCCACAATTTCTAACCATTTAGGTATGCTTTATAACTTTTTACTCTGCCCAATTATTGTGCTACTAGATATGAAAATACATATATATGGACTTTCGTTTGCAATGTGCCACAACCAAGAAATGTAGAACCACTACTTAAACTTGTTGATCTAGCGAAGCTTTGTTTTAGGTAAAGTCCAAAAGAGCATCCTGGCATAGTTGCCTTGGCAATTTCCTTGGATCAAATTATGAAGAAATTGATTATACAATTAATTAAGTAGCAAAGATAGGTCTTCCATGAAACCTATTTTTTTACAAATGTTTAATGATTATTTCACAGGTTGAAATATTTTTTTCAACTTTCAACAATATATCTATAATTCAGAAAAATGGTGAAAGTAACATCCAATTGTGTGTTTTTTTTTCCAATCACTTGATGGTTTAATCTCCGCTTGGTTTTGATAATCTTTTACATGATTTATTGCTCTTCAAAATAAGTGATTTCTTAAGAAGGATTTCATGGAAGTCAGCTAAAAATGGAAAGAATATCTGTGGTGGTTTTTAACTTGAAAGTTTATTGTTCTTTCAACAAATGACTCTATAAAAGACAGCTAGAAATGGAAAGAATAGGTATGGTTATTCATATTTTCGTAAGTCCATTTAGTGGATCCAAGGTTTCTTTTCCTCTTCTTCCTTTTACTTTGATTAATGCCTCCTTGTATTAATTCTATGTTATTATTTCTTGAGAAATGTGTTATGTGCAAACATGTATTACTTCTAAGTTTAATTCAATTATTTTAGTTTCAAATCAAACCAAACCAAAATATTTTGGTTTGGTTTTGATTTACTTTCCTTATTACTTTAGTTAATTTGGTTTCTTATGGTAAAAAACCAAAAATCGATTTAACTGACAAGTTATGTTTGATCCAAGCCGAAATAACCAAATGCATACCTTTACATATTGACCAACCCAAACCCAGCTTAACACAACCAAAAAATAACCTAATCTATCCTTCAATTCCTAATTTCCTAATTCCTATCCCTAACCTTCGACCTTTCCTCCTCAAATGAACAAAGTAAAGGCATGCACTGGTCATGACCAATAGGTTGCAGTATCACCCTCGCTGCACTCAACAAAGTGCTCACCCTCACCTAACACCCAACCCTCATCGATGGCACCCAGGTAGCACCCCAACCTTTGGTCACATTAACCAGCCTTCCTTCTAGCTAACCAATTAGCAATACAATGAGGGACCCTTTCCTGGTCACCTTCTTCTCACCTCTCACCTTTAAAGCTAGCCAAAGCCAGCACTTGAATCCTTGTTTTGCAAGCTTAACAGAGGATAGACAAGACAAGTAGAAAGCACAGATTAATCAAGTTCAAGTGTAAGTTTCTGAACTATTAGTTTAAAATAGGGCTGAAAATGAGTCGAGTTGTTTATCAAACAATTTAGGCTTGAGTTTGATTTTTTTGTTATCGAGCCTAGTTTAATGAGTCTTGAGTAGAGCTTCGAGCCATATTTTAGGGTCAAACTCTTAAAAAACTGAGCTTTGAGTATGGTTCTATGCGGCTTGAGCTCTTATCAAAGCTAACAAGATTAATGTTATTTTAATATAAAAAATAATATTGATTTTATTTTTAATATACCTAAACCTTGAATTTCTGACTTCTATTCCTAATTTTTGATGGACTCGAACCGTTTGAAGATATAGGTCCTACACCCATACGGCCTTATGTGTTTCGTCCGATCAAGAGCATATATTTTGCTAAACTACTCTAAAAACTCCATTTTCTATTGTTTTATCATTTTAGTCCCAAACGTAAATTATCCTCTTATTAGGCCACCAAATTGTGATCAAATAACAGACAATGTTGTGTCATCTTAGTACATCTGGTTACAAGTGTTCTTCACAATAGTGTTCCTTGAATCAATCTCTCAGCCTCGCATTTAGGTGAAAGCTCATCATCCATTTTTCTTCTTCTTCATCAGATCAATCTCTTAAACACATATTTGGCTGACTTAGTGGTGTTGCTCTGGACAGAAGGTGAAAGCTAGGTTAATAACAATGGCATCAATGATGGTAAGAAAAGTTCAACAGCTATTTTTGCATCAACCCAGAGTTCAAATGTTCATCCCCTCTATTTCGGGGCTGTGCTAAAACAAGAGGTAGGAAGGATACTTTTCTGTGATCAAACGGTGTGCCCCTTATTTCTCATCTATTTAAGTTAGGCCATCTTGCAATCTACAATCTTTTTAAGTTTCTTATACTTTTGTACCACCTTCAGTTCCATCTATCCTTTGTGATGGGTATGTTACTTTAAGAGAAAGATTTCCCCAAATTCAATATGACATCAACATGGTTATTGGTGTAAAATGTATGTTAGTTTTTTGGTGGGGTTATGTACACCAATCAGTGTAGTTGTTTGAACCTGTGAGTTTATTTCACTTCTTTTACTTTGCAGTTACATTAAATTCAAAGTTACTATAGCAATTAACTGTTGTTCCCATTTCATATGTGATAGTGGGTTTAGCTATTTGATGTGCATAAGGTGTTTGTTTTATTTCCTAGGTAGGAATATTGTTTGGCTCTCTTGGTTGCAGTATGTTCTTAGCACCACATTCTTATGAAATAAAGCCTTTGTTTCACATAGGTGTTAGGGATTGAAAGGAAATTAGAAAATGAACGTAGCCCTATTTGATTAGCAAGTAGCAAATGAGCTATGAAGGGATTCAGAAGCGAGCAGTAGATAATACAATGAGATCAATGAGTATAGCTACAATTTTGTCAGAAAAGTAAAAGGTTTGATATTTTGTAAATTTTGTGTCTCATTTCTAATGGTAGGTGATGGATTTATATGATGAGAGTGATTGTTTTGTCAAGTATCCTTTCATGCCCTAATTCCCTTTATGCAGGAAACTTGAATGGTGATTGGTTGTAAGTCTATGTCCACATTTATCTTCCAAACATTTAGTAGTTGTTTTGTACATTATACTATTCACCTGATTAACGCATTATGTGTTGTGATATAGTACATATATGATTGTATCCTGGTTTTGCAGGGTAGGGTGCAAGAGGAAGTAGTTAAGGGTAGCCGCATGAAGCATTATGATGATGAAAGGACCTTGTCAAAGGTAAAGCTAAAGAATGCACGTAACAACTACATGTTTGCTATCTTCCTATTAACCTAGATATGAGTTATAGACCATGACTTGGGTTAATGTAGACACTTTTATATTATTAAGTAATGGTGAAAAATAGTGAATTAAAGAAAAAAGTAAATGCCCTATGGCATGAGCGTTATATGTCTTTACTTGTCATGTTGCTCTATAGTATCAAGTTATTACTTTTGTGGTTTAGGTTATAAACATGAACAAAATGCAAGAATAGGCTGATATGATAAAGTGGTAGAACACAATGGATTTTGATAAAAAAAAGTTGCAATTTTTGGAACTCATGAATGGAGATAAGGCTAAAAAGGAAGTCGACCAATGGGACGTCATAGACAAACCTAGTTACTTTGCTAAGCATGTTGAGGCATCGACCTTAGAGCAAAGAGCATGGGCTAATGAAACCGGCCTTGGGAGCCTTTTGGAGAACAAAGTAACACAGCTATGACCTAATTTAATTTTATCACTAGTCAGGTTATGTGATGCTAATTCTTGGAGCCTCTCTATCTTTGGTAAGAACTTTGTTCTTAGTTCAAATGATGTGTCAGAAGTTTTGGGAATAGTGGATGAGTGGACTCCTTTTAATTTCAAGCAAAATTCATGTTAGGTCAATCATTTTTGCAAGCTTGCTAGTAAGCACCTGGTTGTTCACTTGACTCGGAAACTAGAAAAATTAGGAGAAGCTTCTAGTGATGAACTTAAAAGGTTATATGTGTTGTTAGAATGAGCAACCATTCTCTGCCCTTCCCCTAAAAAGTTTATGGGCCCACTGTTTTTATCATGTGTCAATAATATGGAAAAATTAAGTGACTATAAGTAAGCTTCTTTAACATTCGACCATCTTGTTTTAGCATTGAGAAAAGTAATGCATGAAGGTGTCCATAAACTTGGGGGTTGCACACTATTTTTGTAAGTAAGGTACCTCCTTTTATTAAGCATTTTTTTAATCATTGATGTTGGTATTGGAACTCGTCCTTGTACTATAGGTGTATTACTTATGCTATATTCTACAGTAGCATACCCTGTCAAAGTGGACAGTTTACCAATATCTTTTTTCAGTAACAATATGGTGAAGAAACTACTGTACAAATGCAGATTCATGATGAGGATCCTGTTATAATTACAAGACAACTCAAATAACTTTAAATTGCATAATGTATTCCTTTGATATATGCTGATTTTCACAGTTAACTTTATTTGTGTTGCAAGACCATGTTAGCCCTGCATTAAAGTAAGCTAAGTCTGATGGGGTGAACTCTCCAACAAGTCAAAATAAATCTCCCGCTACATTCCAATTAAAATTAGCTCATTCTCTGGGGTGATGAAACCAGCTTTGTTGATGAAGAGGGTCGGGGTAAGGCGAAGGTGCATGTCTGTGCGGAGAAATTTGAAAAGGTTCTCAATCTTGTTGTCACCTTGTCTAGGGTGGTCAGTTCCTTGGTCATTGATGTTTGTGCAATTAAATAGGAATAGGGATGATAATGGAAGCTACTTTATGAACTCAATTCTCAACTATCAACTTTGGTCTAAACATTAAGGACTAAAAGCGTAAAAGACACACCAACAAGAAGGAAGGTATGACAAAATGAGACACATGGCTCCAATGCACTCTTTAATACTCCACCATTATCCCCCCAGTCAGGAGAATAGAACTCCAACCCCCTAGTACAAAAAGCATATGCTATGTCAAAGCCCAAAGCTTATGCGCCTATTAAGTTTGGAGTTAAGCAGGGTAAAGTAGGTGATGATTGATTTGTTGATGATCAATCTGACCTAGTGGGAGTCAACAACCCTGGCAAGGGTGTTCAGGTTATGGAAACACAACCTAAGAAAAACAAAGCTAGTAAGCAATAATAAGATGTACTAATGAATTTGGACAAAACTGAAGTACGTACAGCAGAATTAGTTTCTCATAGCATGAAGGTTTGTAAGGGTAAAGTCTAGGTATGTTGATTGAGAGAATTGAACCTCATCATTTTTCATTTGTTTTTTCTAATACTAAACCTTGTAATTGTATTTAAGGTGAAATGTAAGCCTCGAAAAAAGGTGTTACACCTTGCAGATCATTGAATAAGAATCCCAGTTTTTTCAAGAGCATAGACATCACATTTGACCAAATTTATCAACTGTGTTGGTGCTAGAGGTTCACGATTTGCTGCCAGTCCTTTCGATGTACGTTATCTTGTCTTTCTAGAAGAGCATCACATTATTATGTATGTTATATGGCAATTGCAACGTTAAGTATATGGTTGTTCATGATAGCCTTCCTCATAACACTATTACTTATGTTTTTGTATCATCACAAATATGACTTATTTGCAGTGATGTGCTGGTGCAACCATTGCAAGGCCCATATGATATTCGTCTTACTAATCTTCAGTTGCTTTTTCTCAGGTAGTGACTCATTAAATGTATCATCAATACATAGCATGTTATATTGACTATGAGAGCAACGGCGCAACCATCGCGCAGTAGAAATTAGTACCTCACACTTGATTTCACGGTAGGCTGTCATTGTTATTTTTCATTTTTTTTTAGGCCAGCCATAATTTTCATTTTATACTAGTCTCAGTATACAATCTTCTTTCTTGTTGGTTCTACTATTTTTCCGAACATGTTGTGCATGGGTATATGTGGAGTCGTAACTAGCTTCATAGATCGAAGGGTTCCTAATGAGACAGAGGTTAAAAGAGTTGCTGTTTAATGATATCGACAATTGTGATAAGGTAACCTTTACTCATTCTATTTGTTAGTTAAGTGGTGTTGAAACTGTCACTAACAATATCTCCATGACTTATCAGATATTCATCCCTATGCATAATCTGTTACACTTTTACCTCTTTGTGGTGGACATCACCCTCCAAACTATCTTCGTTTTGGATACCAATGGGGAAGGTAGATCTGTAGAGTATTATAATGATGCCATGGACGCATGGGTAATCTTGCCTAACTTTAACATCACCGTCTTCCATGCCTATTTCGTTTGTTGGTGCTAACTTTCATTTTTTTATTAAGTGCAAGGCATTGGATATTACCGTTCGACAAACTACATTCACTTTCATGTAGTTCAAGAAGCAGAAACAGACTCAATTCCCAAACCAGCAGAACTCTAAATGTTGTGGGGTGTTTGTATGCTACTTTATAGAACATCCCACTAGGGCTACAATGGAAGTTAAGAAAGAGGTAAACCTAAGTAGTAATATGGATTACACCTTCAAGATAGAGAGGTCAACTATCTACACCCTTTGATTATTAATTTTTTTATTGATATGAATTCACAGTGGGACAGTCATAAGCAAATGTGCCAATTCTTATTAGATCCTTTACTTTGTGATGAAAACCAGTTGAAGGGGGATGTTCAGTAAATGGCGAGTTCATGGCTTACGGAGCATCACAAGAGCTCAGGTGGAGTATCTGAAAGTTCAGTCCACTAATATGGCTCTTGTTCATTTTATGAAAGGAACCCATCTGGCATTATGTATGTGGACACTAAAGAAAATGAACTCAAGCATGGCTTACAAGCAACAATGAACTCCTAACACCACCATGCCTATATTTCTTGACTGTCTATGTGGCATCACTCCTTAGCACCTAGGAACATGTGCGTAATTTCAATAAGTAATTTCTTAAGCAATAACATTGTGGCAACTAAATATTTCTCTAACATACACACAAAATTCAAAGGCAATGACACTTACTTGAGGTTGAAGAATCTCAAGACATCCCCATCATTTGTGACTGCGACATGGCTTGCAATGAACTATGATATGAGGCAAAAGGCCAAGACGAGCTTGTCACATAATTAGTTTCCTATGCCAAACTGAAGGTGGACGTGGCTGCACTATGGTAAAGTTGAACAAATGGCCATG
This sequence comes from Aquilaria sinensis, assembly GCA_005392925.1. Taxonomy (NCBI): domain Eukaryota; kingdom Viridiplantae; phylum Streptophyta; class Magnoliopsida; order Malvales; family Thymelaeaceae; genus Aquilaria; species Aquilaria sinensis. The sequence goes on along the minus strand of SMDT01003083.1, from coordinate 242,295 downwards.
CAACCCATGCACTATTGTTCCCTTACTCCCTACATAGTTGAGGTTCCTACACATTATACCCGTTTTACACATATTGTCCACTTCCTACATCCCTTCTTTCCCTATACTTTGGCTGAGTCTCGAATAAAGTTTACACTCAACTATTGTGCTAAGCTGTCAGTTGTGAACAAGTTATGTAAACTCTCAAAATACTACCATGCGTCTATGGTCAACTGCCTTATCTCTCCCTTCAAATAAAAGTATTCATCCTCTCCACATTGTGAAGAAAAATATGCAAACTTGGCACACATGTTACCGAGCTATGCCTTTTTCATACCAAGCTGGGCATCATCTTCAAAGGAATAAAAACATGAAATGTACAATAGATTCTTCTTCGCATCTTTTGTCCACCTTTTCAATATCAAACTTGCTTGTGTCAGCACCATATTCTGAATCTTCAGCTTTATGAATATGTGAGCACATGGAATACCTGCAAAAAAATTATATTACAACTTTAGGTTTATCAACATCTCAAACTTTGCCTCACATTCAGCTACTAAAGCATGATTATGAACCTCCACAAATTCATAGACTTAATACTTTTGATGGTCCACTTTGTAATAAAGGTGAAATGCTGCAAGACAGCCGCACCTGGAGAACTAGCAAGGGACCCTAAAGCCAATATCCTTCGTAATTCTGACTATCATCTTTCCTTGCCTTACACAAACCTACCACCTTGGTCATAGTACCCCATACTTCATACTCATCCTGAACTCTTCCTTTCAAACTACTATGAAATATTTGTACTTATGGTAAAATTTCTCTGCCTCCTCAATTGTCTCAAACTCAGCCACTGCTAGGTTATCAAAGCACCATTATTCAATAGGTTTCTTGGTATTATTGACAATATATGACCAATTGTACACTACATCAACTTCTATCCCAATATGTTTACTCAATGCAACTACGAGAGCTTGTTGGTGGTTGCTCTCCAAAATGGCCTTAAGTTTACTAGGGCCTCTGTCTACAACACCTTCTGCAAAATAGCAACCAACACCATCCATTTGTGAAATAAAGAGGAATTCCAATAAGACATTAATTACATAAATACACAATATCAATGATCACCAGGTTGTACAAGAATTTGGAGGTAAGACATAATGGAATTTAAGCAAAATCTCCTCAATTTTATTTTATATATTGTGCATCAAACATTACAACATAGTTCAACAAGCATAACCTTACATGCACATCCTGTTGGGTTTCAGGAACTAAATAGCGCAGCGGAATTTAACCGAAACCCTCCAGGATCCAAGTGAAACGGGGTAAACCGGGTGTCCGAAAATTTTAATACCTAATTTTCGGTTGAGATCTCTCACTCAACTGTAGAGTCGAATCACAAAACCTGAACAGTTGACGTGTTCAGGCTCTCTATGGTATCCACACGAGCCTCTCGGGATCACCACGCTTCCACCATGTCCCGGTAGATGCGTTTCTCTTGTGCGCGCAGTGCTAGCTTGCGTCCTCCAAGGAATTGCAAGAGAAAAGTGTGGCTGTCCTTTTTGGAGGCTAGGGCAAGGAGACCTGCGAATTTCTCACTTAAAAGCTGTATTTATAGTGAGACTCAACTTCCAGGCCTAATGGGTTTCAAAGCCCTAATCCAATTAGGATTTAATTTCGGGCTTAATAATGGCTCAACTCTTGGGCCCATTATTAATACGAAATTAAAGTGAAACCATAACCCAAATAATTAGCCCATGCACTCTAATGATCCAAATAGCTCTATGTGTGCGACCCAATAGGCTCTTGCCATGTTGGCAATGATCATAAATCACATTTATGATCATAAGCAATGAGCGGTGTCTAGCAACACATCATTGCTACCCAAGTGACAAGATTGTCGGTGATTCGACTAAACCTTTATGATCATCACCGATATATGCCATTGTCCCTTTGTCCAAGATATCAAGACTAAGCACGAGACATGGAATGTGTCACTCTCGTATAGCCCAATCTTTGGTTTCTTGATTACCGAGTAGACTAACTTAAACTGATGACATTGATATCGTATATCAACTCATCCGAGCATGGCCATGCATTTTCTAAGTCTCACTCTATCAAGGGGCCCGAAGATATCACTCCCGTTACATAGGAGGGACAAATCCCATCTTGATCATACAAATCCCTCCGCATGATATGTGACATACCCAATGACCTCCTTCAAGTTCACTCAGTTACGAGCAACAAAGGAAAGTATCAAAGTATGTGACTCACATGTAGGGAACCTTGATGATCTTAGGTCGAAGGACTACATATACCATGATCACTATGAGAATCACTTATGACACTCATATAACGATCCATGTAGTGTTCTCATGGTGGGTCGGTCCAGTACACAAGTTCTCCAACTTGTACCCATATGTAGACTACATATCTCATATTAGTCTCCACATATGCTAGTCATTATGTATTATTGCAACCCACTCCACAATAATACTAGACTAAGGACGTTTAAGAATATCATTATTTTAGGGTTACGATTATGTTTGTTAATTTACGCAAAAACAAAACAACAAACATAATTGTTGGATTAATGCCTCAATAAAATATCATGACTCAATGTGCAAAAATACAATCATCTCATGATTGGCTTTTTGGGCACAACACTAACACATCCTACACTACCTAAACAAAAAGCCATGAACCACATATAGTCTGCATGATAACAACAAACACGTCCCCATATACACATCACTTATCATCATGTCTTCATACCTGTACACCATCACAAAAGGCAACCAATTGGGGCATATTATAACTCCTAGGTATATGCAAGCCTTGCATACAATTGGGGAAAATCAAAAGATGGAGAAAAACAAATATGTCAAGGATCCAAAGAAGGGTTTTACTTAAAGGACCAACTCAAAGTATCGCAACTGGGATAATGTGGGCAGCTGAACATGTTCAAGCTTATATAAACCAAATGCCATACTTTGAGCTAATCACCTAAACACAGCCATTCCTTGATTTCTAGTTTAGTAGATGATCAAACACTAATGAATTCATATACATAAAAAGTATACAGCGACATCAAACCTTGACTTAGCTAGCCCAAAAAACCTTTAATACATAGTAACCCAACATAGGTTGCTGTAGCTCTTGATTGTACAATCCCTAAACACCATAATAGTAGCAACCTAAGAAGTATTAAAAACAAAAAATAAGAAAATGAACCCAGCCCTATTGTGATACCTCAAACAAAACTTCAAATCAAGGGTTCTAAACTCTTACTTACAATCAATCAATTGATATCTAATTCGTCACTAGAGGCAAACTCACTTGAGGTAGTCATAAGCCTCAACTTCTATACCCTTCCAAAAGCTTAATATCGGAGACATGGCGCCTCAACTTCTATGCCCTTCAAAAAGCACAATATTGGAGACATGGAATTTTTCAGCCTTCAGCAAGGACAGCAGACCAAGTGAAGAAATCATCGACAACTGCAACATGGAAACGAGTTAAGGTAAGTCACCGGACTTGGGTCCACAAGTCAAAGCTTTGCACTACTTCACCTCTCAATTGGTGGATGGTGGAGCTTATGGTTAGCTCTCAGCTAGGTGACGCATCAAGTTCTAAAAATGAGCTGTTGGCAATTTATAGTAGCCCTTAAGTACCTATATTGAATTGGAATTTTTAGAAACTCCTTATACTTTAATAAATTTTTATTTAATCATAATTTAAGGTAAAAAAGGATAATAATTAAAGAAACTATAAAACAAGGTTTACAATTTAAAGACACATTGTTATTACTTTATATTAACTATATGGAAGGAAAATTTTGACACTTTTCTCCTTTGAATTTATGACCACTGTATAAGATACCGTTATTACTCAACTATAATCTTAAAGTACCCTTTCCCCTACATTTCCAAATAAAAAAGACAGAAATAGTAAAGATTCTCAACTAAACCCTGCTACTAATTACACCTATTAAGTAGGAATTAAACTCTAAACCTATAACTCCGAAACCATTAACCCTAAACTATTAACTCACTAACCAATAACCCCTCCACATTAGACCATAAACCTTAAACCTTATAGGATAACCACTACATTATAACCACAACCTGGTAACAAAAAATTTCATCATGTAAACCATTAACCACGGTACCCTAATCATTAAGTCCACAACCCTAAACCCTAAACAATTAATGACATAACCTTAAACCTTACATCATTAACAACATAACCCTAAAACGCTAAAACATAACTTTAAACCCTAAGCCATTAACCCTAAATGCCACTTGATTAACCTTAAACCCTAAACCCTAAACCCTAAACCCGACACCCTAACCAATTAACTATAAACCAAAAACCATAACCCTAGTCAATCAAACCAAATCCATTAACTCTACACCACGAACCCTAACCAATTAACCTCAATGTGCAAGCACCAATTGATGACCATAACCTTACTCCATTAACCTTACACCATACAGCCTAATCCATTAGACATTCACCCAAAATCCTAAACCACATACCATAAGCCATTAACTCTAAACTCATAACCATAAAAGCTAAACCACATAACCTTGTAGCCCATGACCCAAAACCACATAACCCTAAACCATTAACCATAAACCCTAAAGACCACAAACACATAACCTTAAACCCTAAGACCTAAACCCTAAACCATAATCAAACCTTAAACCCTAAACCCTAATAAACCCCTAAAATCTACTCAAACCATGTCACCTCCCTATGACTTAATCAGGAACCACTAAATCTAAACCTTATTCCAATAGAACCAGAATATGGTAAATAACTAACCTTAATCCCGTATCATTAAACCTCAATATGGACCAAATTAGCCTAAATATATTCATACATAACCTTATTTTGGTACAACTAGAACCTAAAAATGGAACTGTTTAAACTTTAATCTTGCACCACTGTAACCTAAATCTGGTACCACTGCAATCTCAATTTGGTATTGCTGTAACCTTAGTTTGGTACCGTTAAAACCTTAATCTGGTACCACTGCAAGCTCAATTTTGTACCCTTATAACCTCAATCTGTTATCACTAGAACCTAAAATTGTAACCATTTAAACCTCAATCTGGTACCACTACAACTTTAATTTGGTACCCTTTTAGCCTCAATCTATTTACCATTGGAACCTAAAAATCGAATTGTTTAAACCTTAATTTGGTATCACTGCAACCTTAATTTGATACCATTGTAACCTTAATTTGGCACCATTAACACTTTAATCTGCTACCACTATAACTTGAACATCAAACCATTTAAACCTAAACTTGGCACCACTGTAACCTTAATTAGGTACCCTTTTACCCTTAATCTGTTACCACTAGAAACAAAAAATGGAACCATTTAAACCTCAATTTGGTAACACTACAACCTTAAATTAGTACCATTGCAACCTCAATTTGGTACCGCTTTAACCTCAATCTGGTACCACTATAACCTCAATCTAGTGCTGTCGGTACCTCTATCTAGTACTCCAACAACCTTACTATGGTACTCTTCTAAGCTTAATCTACTACTACAGGAACTTCAGTCTGGTACCTCTGGAACCTTAATCTGGTACCGCTACAACCTCAATCTAGTACCTCAGTATGCAACCACTTAACCTAAATCTAGTTTAGTCCAACTTAGCCTTATTTTCATACCATTTATCCTCAATGTTATACCACTCAACCTGAATTTGGTATTACTTAAATCTGAAACATCTATCTCTTGAACCTCATAATAAAATCATTTAACCTTAATACGGTACCACTTTAACCTCAATCTACTACTGAATAACCAAACGTCGAACCACTAAATCTAAAGCTGCTAGCATAGGAACCTAGAAATGATACCCTTATAACCTCAATCTAGTACGACATGAATCCAAATTTGCTTCCTCTAGAACCTCATTTTTGTACCACTTAGCCTCGGTATGGTACCACTCTAACCTCAATTTGCGGCTGACTAACCCAATGTGGCACCACTAAATCTAAACCTGCTACCATTAGAATCTGAAAATGGTACCGCTCAAACCTCAATCTAGAACCCTTATACCTCAATATGCAACCACTTAACCAAAATCTAGTCTTGTCCAACTGAACATTATTTTGGTACCACTTGACATCGATGTTATACCGATGTACCTAAATCTAGTACCACTTGAATACGAAATTGCTATGTCTAGAATATCAATTTCGTATCACTTCACCTCGATATGGTACCCTATGGACCTAAATCTGTTACCACATTAACCTTAATCTGTTGTCAATAAACCAAATGTGGCACCATTACACCTAAAATTGACACCACAAAACCTAAATCTGCTACCACTGTAACCTGAATATAGAACTTATAGAACCTCAATCTAGCACCACTGAACCTCAATATCAAGCCACTTAACTTAAATCTAGTCTAGCTTAGTCTTATTTTCATAACACTTAACCTACCTAGAACTTGTACCATTTGAATCTGAAAGTCCTACCTCTAGAACCTCATTCTCATATCACATAACTTTGATATGGTTCCACTTGAACGTACAATTGGTACCACTTCAACCTCAATCAAGTACTAGTGGAATATCAATCTAGTACCTATAATCCTCAATAGGGAATGACTTATCCAAAATCTAGTCCAACTTAACCTTATTTTGGTACCACTTAACCTTAATGTTATACCATTGTACCTAAACATGAAACCACTTGAGCCTAAAACCTCCTACCAAATTACCAAAACCTACCACTACTTGACTTAAATTTGGCACCAAATCTAAATTTAGTACAACTGGAACTTAAATCTAGTACCACTGGAACTTGAATCTAGTATCACTAGCACCTAAATATAGTACCATTATTAACCTAAATCTAATACTGTTTGAACCAGAATATAAAATCCATTATACCTAAATAACAAACTAGTTCTTAACTTGAATTTGGTATAAAAAATGAGGTTCTAGCATATGATATTCAGGTTACATGGTTTTAAAATCATGTCACAACGTCATTTTGGTTTCATGTCACCTTGATTTCGATACCATCTAACCTAAATTTGATACCACTAGACTAATTTCAAAACCATGTAACATATAACCTACAATACAAGGTTGTGAGTTATATGTTAGTTTGTAAGTTTTGCTATTTTTCTAAATGAGGTCCTTAACTGACAACCTTTGAAAAGTTTGAGGAAAACCTGAAAACAGCTTGTAGCATTATATATATATATATATATATATATATATATATACATATATAGACATATACATCTACATATATAAATAAAGCAGGATACATCTACAGGTAATTTTATTTTTTTCATTAATGAGAGTGATTGTAGAGCTAACACGCGGCACACTTTTCTTTTTTAGTAAGTTAGCTACAAACTTTTGTACATGGTTTATCGAATATATCCCTAATCTTCTGATGTAATACAGTGATGACACATAATAATCAAAGCCACAATTTTTTACTTAGATCCAAATTTTAAATTTAGATATATAAATACAATATAGAATTTAGATTAATCCTGATTATAGTAAATACTGAATTTTGAATCAATATAGTTAGCAATAATTAAATTATTTTCCTAAATAATTTTTATAATAAAATTTAATTATGATAATTTTATATTGATATTATCCTTTTTGAAATGATTCTATAAATATTATCTTCTACAAAAAAAAATTGATTTTAACGTTATTATATACAAACTACATTGATCCAGCCAATCCATATTAAATTAATTTCCTTAATAAGGCAACCTACAACCCTCCCCTCTTGAAACTCCATAATTTCATTTCTCTGTCTCTCTCTATCTCACTCTCTGATGTGTGGACTTCCTTACGCCCTAATGAGGCCACCGTTTTCCTGGAGGAAGACTGCAGCTGGCTCAACTCACTTTTCCATGACCTCAGGCCGCCTTCCATGCCCACACTGTCTGATGCTGTACAAAGGTCCCTTAGGCGGATGAGCTTCTTGATGAATAATCATAAGTGTACTGCTATTAAGGATTTAAATCATCATTATACACTTTGAGTATGATTAATTTATCTATTCTGAGCATTTTTCCATTAGGTCACTATTCACACATTTTTACTATTCACACACATTTTTACTATTCACCAGTTACTATTCACCGACTTACTATTCATACGCGTATTTTCACTGTTTACATACATATTTTACTGTTCATTAATATTAAAATATATATATTAAATAATTATTTTTTTTTATGTAGGTAAAATCATCACTTGGCGACCCTTCACGAGAAAAATCATATCTGGAGCTGTAGATGTCAGAACTGAGTGATTCCAAATTCATCTGAAAGCCAACACATAGATCTTCAACTCTGCTTCATTCTGCAAGCTAGTTTGATCATTTTCATTGCCGAAATCTGATTATAGATGAGACCATTCATTCTTTCGTGTGCTGAAGAGCAATTTCGGTAGAAAAATCATAACTTGAGCTACGGATGTCCGATTTGAATGAGCAAGCTATCAATTCGAAGCTAAAGAAGAGATCTACAAGTTTTGTGCTTTGAGGAAGAGCTGATTCAATGTCTACAATGGTCAAAAAATTAAAAGAAGTTGCAGCCCACCATTGTTGATTTGTATTTACCTACATTTTACTATTTCATTTTACCATTTCACCCACCCCAAAAACTCTATAAATAGGCACCTTGGGGGGAGGGTGAAGGGATGCCATTTTCTTAGGCCTCCTTTATGTTCTTGTATCATCTTTAGCTTTTCTTCTTTAGTTTTGTTCTAGTTTTCAATACCGAAGCTCTGTCCAAGTGTTTTCTCGTTCTTCTTCTTGTTCTTCTTTTGATCTTTCAATCCATGTTTATTTCATCTTTCTACATGTTGTTTACTTTTATTATGGCTAACTAATCTTCTTTTTGCTAAGGTGAAAGGGTGAAGCTTTTGGTATAAAGGTTATGATTGATTTAAATGGATCACAACGTTAACGGTATTTTATTCTTTAATCTATTTAATTTTCCTCCTTATTAAGTGGAAATCTTGATTCATCATAGTCAATCATTGACACAAAAGCTACTTGATTCCCTCTGTAGAACATGGCTCTGCCAGCTATATTGGAATCTTGAGTTATTATAGACAAAGATTGGCATAATGGATACTTGAACCCATTAGCAAGCGTTGGCGTTTTAAGATCAATGAAAGTTAATACTAACTAAATTCTCCAATTGGGACCTCCTTTATGTGTGGATCTCAATTGAGTGGTAAGATGGGCTAAAATTAATCATAACCGATATACTAAAAGTGGATCCCCTAACCTTGGCTATTTTATTTAAATTTAAATTTTTTATCAATGCTTGTTCACACCTTTCATGAAAATCTTCTTTATTAAATATCTATAATTTATATTTCTTAATTCACTTCCTTATGGTTCGACACTCGGACTCCTGAGATTTTATTACTTGTAACAACCTACACTTTGGTAACAACTGCTAGAGTGCAGCACTTCTCCAACATTATTAGTCTTAATCAGAGTGTTCATCATTGAGAACGTTCCTCTAGGGAAACAACTGATGTAGCTTAGCTTTGGAGAACCTTCCAAATGAGGCCTATGATAAGGAATATAGTATGAGCATGATTGATGTGCTAAATAAGTACTTTGCGAAGGTGCCTAGGAGGATAAGGGCGATATTATTAAATAGCGGTGATGACGAGGAACCAAAAGCATTCCAATGTGATGTATGTGTTCTTGGAATATATCGATTGGAAAGTGGAGAAGGAATACGCAAATGAGTTTTTGTGCTAGAAGCACCTGATTATCAATGTTAGGAAGCTCTAGCATTTTGAGATTCCACTAACAAGAAATGTAAACAACGGCAGCGGTGACGATGACCTATTCTGCAGAGATTTACCTTCATTATTTTTTTCTTTTCTTTTCCACATTTTTCTTAAAAATTGGACAAATGTCATTGTTGTAGGCACTATATACTTGATCTTGTGTAGTGAGACTCCCACAATAGTGTTACCTAAATTTTTCCATATCAACCCTAAAGCTAAAATGTGTAAACATTTTTATATCAAGTCAAGCGAGTACAAATATTGAAGTTTTGATTTGTTTGGTATCATATTTCAAGCCAGAAGAGTAAACATATCCTTAATTCCACATTTAGTAGTCCTATAAACCAAATTTTTTTTTTCTCCTTTTAATAGTGCAACATAATTCTGATTTAACATGGTAGGAAAATGAAATTATTCTAGTGTTTATGGTACTTAATATTATTTAGAGAAAATGACATCATTATGGTGGTACCTTGATTCTATATCAAGCAAAGCAATGATGTTCATTGAATCTGTAATATGTTTAACCTCCAACAACATTTGTTATTAGCAAATCCTCAACTTCTTATTGACTCGTGAAGATATTCACTTCCAACCTTTTTTATCTTCTTCGGTACTATGACATACACTTTGGTTCCATGTGAGAGATGCCTTTGACAATAAGTGGGACGTTATCATTGTCATGGACTTAGTAGAGAGAGATCAAAGGTTTTTTTTTTTTTGGCAAAATGGGCAAATTGCCTTGAAGTTATCGATATAGCACAAAACGGACACTAACGTCAAGTCCACCACTAACATTGTCGTTCGAATAAAATCTACAACTATTGTTTTTAAGGTGGCCAAATTAGCCATTTATATATCTAATAAGGAGAATATTTCATTTCTTGTGGAATATTTTGCTAAGTGTGTTGGATAATTGAAAGGGAAAAAAATGATAAATTCAAGTGTACTGGATAATTGAAAAAAAAAAAGAAAAAAAGAAAAAACTTGTATAATGTAGCCTTCTTCATTGTAAAGCACACAATTTATTCCCGAATTATACCTATTGATGCATATAGGTCCTTAAACTAAAAATAACAACACTCACTCACTGTTTCTCCTTCCAGAATTGGATCTATCTGAAAACTATTTCCCTTAAATTAGAGAGTTTCAACAAGTCTAAGATTTAGTTGGAGTTTGATTTCCAACAGCACTCGTAAAATCTCCGTTAAAACATAGCATGATTTCTTTTTTTGGTAAGTTAATAATAAACGTTTGCACATGGTTTACAGAATATACCTCTGGCTCTCTGATGTAATACAGTGGTGATATATAGCAGTTGAAGTGCAAGTTTTTAATTACATTAAAATTTAAATTTAGATAAATAAACACAAGATTAAATTGAGATTAATCTCAATTCCCAAATTTTGAATTAATGAGGGCACAAAGAATTAAATCATTTTTAAATAATTTATTATGGTAAGATTTAAGTATGATAATGTTATACTGGCAATGCTAAAATTTAAAATGTTTTAAAATAAAAAAATAAAGTAATTAACGTTATATTGATATGTTTTATACCATTTAGTTATAATAATGTCATATTGATAATATTAAAATTCTAAAATTTAAAATAAATAAATTAAGTAATTAATGTTATATTGATGTGTTTTACGCCATTTAATAATTTATTCCTTCAAATTTTTAATTACCTAATTACTATATTTTAAATTTTAAATTTTAAATTCAAACTAATCTATCTAAATTATTATACAATTGCGTTTAAGAGTTTTAGGTCTTCAAATCTATTGAATAATTTATTTCATTTACTATAATTTACAATTTACAATTTACAATTTCAAGCATTGTACAACTATCGTGATTGATTATGTTTTATTATATTTTATTCTATTTAAGAAAATATTCAAACATATATTGGTTTAAAAGTTTAGTCATTCAACATTTTTAATTATTTTGGTTCATAATTTAAAGTCTATTAAATTCTTTATTTTGAACATTATAATTCTCACTATTGTACAATTATAGTAAGTTTTAGGCCATTTAACAATAAAAAATTGACTTTCCATATTCTTTAATTATTCTTAACCATTTTTTATGTTATTATAGACAATGTAAAAAATTAGGCTTGCTTTTGTGCTCATCTTTCTCATGATAACAAAAACATATGAACTTCTCTAATCCTTTTTTTTTCTTTTGGTAAATATAATTGTTCTTTTATTTTTTAAAACTCAAGATTTCAACATTACATTTAATTATTTTGGGCATTATTACAGTGAACTGATGCAAGACAAAGGAGAAGCCAACCAAATGGAAGATGAAGACATATCTACATGAATTGTTATGACTTTATCACTAATATTTCATGTGAATGGATATATGTCTTGAAATTATATAATATGATTAAGCATGTTTTGGTACTTTTATTATTATTGTTAGTTTTAATAATGACATTTGTGTTAATAATATTTAAATATCATTTTAATATATAATCAACTTTGAAGTTAAAAAAAAAAAAAAGAGAAAGATATGTAAATTAGTTAGCGAGTATTTAAGAAGATTCCGATTGACTCTAAGGGCCAAATCGGCTCCATTTAATGACTCATTAATGAGTCAAATGTTTTTAGCCGGTCAAAAAAGGTTTCCCAGTCAACTTGCAAAATGGGCAAAAGTTTGGGATAATTACAGGAAATGTCAGTCCCTCCTTAATTGCTTTTTGTAGCCAGAGTTGGACACCATTTTTTTCTAGTCCTCTGTTCCAAGTTTCAACACTAGTGTAGTAATTGTTAGCTCCCCTCTCCACCAATGATGAGTTGAGAGGGATCCAGTTCCCCAAAGCCAAATCCGTTACTCATTAACCCTATCCTGCGATTTCCGTCTTCGATTCCACCTATCTCCGGCCTCTTTTGCCCTATTCCGTCTTCTGTTGCCGATTCCATTCGTTGAGGTAACTTCGTGATCCGTTTCTTTCTTTTAGTTTTTGCCATGGCTTCTTTCTTGCATTTCAACTAATTATCTTTCCTGGGTCACCTTGTTCCCTTTGGCTATTATGTGTTTGAATTATGAGAAAATGATCACATTTGCCAGGTCGAGAGACAGGGCTGTACTTTATGCTCGGGTAAGGAGAGAATGACATTCCCTGTAATTATCCCAAACTTTTGCCCATTTCACGTGCTGACTAAGACATCTTTTTTGATCGGCTAAAAAAATTGGACTCATTAATTAGCCATTAAATGGGGCTGAAATAGTTTAAGTGCATCTCTATCAGCTTTTTTATTTTATACATTTTTTATATTTAAAAAAATATAATTTTTTTTTTTAAATTTTAATAGCTTCTTCGTGTTAATCTCTAAAATGGGCATCTCACCTCATTCCCTGTATTTATAGGAATACTAAAAATTTTAGGAAATGAAAAATTAATAATTTTTTTCACTTTTTCTTCACGTTTTTTACTCTCTCAAGCGGCTCGAGCGAACCAGCCCCTTTATTCTCCACTATTTTCCCTGACAAAAGCTCCCTTTCTGTCTTCTTCTTTTTATTTTTTACGTCAATTTCATTTACGTTTCTTCCCTTTTTTTTCCCCAAATTCCATTTTTGTCTCCTTCTCCACCTTCGCCCTTGACCTTCGTTGACTTTCTCTCAGCAGTGAATGCTTGTTTTATTTTATCCATCCTCTCACCAGGTGCGTGCTTCCTCGCTCTTTCGATTCATCTTCTCCTATTATTCCCTCTTATTCTTGTGTTGTGGATTAGGTGTGCAATATTTGAGTTGTTTATTTGTTTCACTCGTCAACAAATAGGTTTGGTGCTTTGCGTGGAAAAGAAATCAGTTCCGAAGGCTTCTGAAGTGCTGGAAACTAGACTCCCCTCAAATAGAGTGTCCAATCAAATCAAGTATGTTTGTTTCTCTAAAATATACTATTATTCTATGTTTTATGCAAGTTCCAGTAGGATTTATATATGCAGTGATACTGGTCATCTTTGACCGGCAATTAGTTGCTCGATCTCTTTTGGTACTTGGTTTGGTAATGGCTTAGGAAATGGTTTTTAATGCGTCTTACACCTTTGGTTTCCTCAACCCTTAGCACTTTGCCTTTTTGTATGAAGGATTGAAACTTTACATCCCATTTGTCTTAGTACTGTAGGCCTTCGTCAGAATTTTTTTTACTAGCTTTTAATTTTCGTTGAACTGCTAGAATTGAATATCATTAGAATTTTAATTTCAAGCACAAAGTGCTCAAAGTTGAATTTCTAGATAGATCTTGGTGAATTTTTAATTTTTCTGAAAGGAGGATTGGTTTGTACTGTGATTTTAAGTGCTTATGTGATTCTAATGTTACAGGGGAGTGAAAGTCTTATGTATTAACTAAGCAACTATATACTTGGTGTCAAAAATACTTGTGGGCATATACTTATGTCAAAGTGGTCAGTTTTATAAAGAAGCATATTGTCTGCAAAATTAGAACAGTTGGCGGATCTTCAAACAATGAAAAATTAAGCATCTGTAGCAAGAAAAAAAATGGAAAAAGAATATGATTTTTCTGGCTAAGATACATAAGGTATTAAACATATTTTTTCAGGTTATAAATGAAAGAGGGTACCATCCAATCAATGCAAAAACAGAATCCATGGTTGAGATGCATAAAGCTTGACAAATGTATGCTTCTTATCCCGTCAGTACACCCTATCCCAGCTTTGTCAGGGTCAATATGTGGAACTCATAATCAATAAACATATAAGACCTCCGTTTTGATATCGTAAATGTGTGCGTGTTTGTGTCTGCATGTTTTGTTCTCTTTCTTTTTTGTCTGATTGTTAATTCAGCTGTTATCTTTTTCTGCAATTTTCTCTTCGTTCTGATTAGTAACTTAACAGACTTGATATTTATTTATATATGCACTTATGTATTTCTGGATTTCAATGATTTCCTCTGTTTTTTGTTTGAAGTTGTTAAATATTTAGCATCCTACACTTCTCTATTGTTCACTCACTGTAAAACACTTTGGATAGGAAGTTTTTACTTAAGGCTGGTAATAAGATTCGATAGCTAAAATGATGGAATTGTTCTTATTTATAGAAATAAAGGTGAACTAGCGATTGTAAACTAGCCGTTACAAACTAGCTATTATTTAAAAGTTGTTCAAATATAAAATATTTAATTATATAATAATTAAATAGTAATTAATTTAAATTTACTTTAAATATATAATATTTAATTTTTATATAATAAATGTAAAATTTTACAAGATAGAAAAACTGTTAGAGTTAAAGTAAAAATATTTTAAAAATTTTATTTTTATTTTTTTATTTTATAGAAATTTTAAGAAAACTGCTCCCCTACCCGCCCCACACCTGTCCCTCCCTAGGTTAGTGCCGTCGTCCTTCTCGTCACCGTGACTCCAGAGTCCCGTCAGTAGCAACCCAGTTCGCCGCCAGGTCTGCCACCGTCACGCTGCGGCTTCGCTGCCGCTCCGCGATTCAATCGCTGCGCCTCCCCCACTCCCCCCCCCCCCCCCCCCTCCCCCAAACCCAAAATTTCACTGGCATTCATCACTTTTGTTATAGGATTGGAGTAGGGGACAAAGAAAGAAGAACACGAAAATAACTTTCGTTGGCAAACTAGGTTAATTTCTGAACATTGAGAATACTGAGATACACAATAGCTTAGAGAATGGCACCCTTGTGGTAAGAACGTCTTTTAGTTTGTGCTCAAATTGAGAAAGAGACCTTTCACAGACCTTAGAACCACAAAAAAATAATTTTTAATTAAGGAAGCAGAACGCTTCCCATAAGGACTTCGTAGTAGAGAGAGAATTACATCAATCTTCATCACAAAACGAACAACAAATATCAGAAGGCTACAGGTCTAAACTATTGAAAGCAAATTAAAGCATTGAGCATTCATTTTTAACGTGTATGCAAGCAAATTAAAGTATTGAGCACAAACTAAAAGACGTTAGCAGGCCGAAAACTCAAATTTGCCGAAGGAGGAGCCTGAAAACTCAGGTCCTGCATATACAAAGGTGAGTTTTCTGCATAGAGGAAGTTTGTCCTCGTCTTTCAATTACCATGCATGGTTCTCAAGTATCCAGCTATGGTGGTTGATCATTAGCTTAAATTTGGACCATAAAGGTTTTTGATAATCCATGTAATCGAGCTATGATAATTTTGGTTTATCAGCATGTCATTTTCTTAAAACACCTGATTCTCTAGTTAACTGTATGTTCAATTGGACTTGATTATATAAGTTGTATGGACCTTTTTTGTTTTTTGTTTGTTATGAAAATTTTAATAGGTTGTTCCTCAAATTAAGCTTGAATCTCGAATTGAGCCTGAATTAAGCTTGAATTCCAAACCGAGCTTCGAGCCTATTGAGCCACTGGGCTAAGCCCAAACATTTTGGGGCTGAGCTTCAAGCCTCATTCTCCGAGCTCCTCAAGCCTAAGCCAAGCCAATCTTTAATGAGCAGAACTTGGAGCTTGTGGTGTTTGGGCTCAGCCGGCACATTCCAACCCCTAGTTCATAGTGCTTGCTTTAGTAAACATTATAAAAATTTACTTTCAAATGGATTATTGCATTTACATAATATTGACTTTCAGATGAAATTGGTTTCAAACAAAAAAATGTAAAAATAAAAATAAGTCAGTTGATTTAAATTAAAATGAATTGACTCTAAATTTCTGTTTTTTTTTTTTGTTCATATAACTTTGCTTTTGTGAGTTCCAGTTTCTAATATGTAAACAGTGCAGGACTTGAATGTAGATTTTCTGTTTGGTTTCTTGATTTTCCTTACGCATAATGATAATGTTCATGGTTTTATGTAGATTTTCTGTCTGGTTTCTTGATTTTCTGTTTGGTTTCTTGATTTTCCATGGCTCGATGCAGTTTGCTTTAGGACTTGAATATATGTTGCTTTGGGTTTTTAATGCTATACCCAATCTTCTCAACAAAAGAGTAGAAATGCTAAGTTGAGAATTCTTATCTTCTTTAAATATTTGAAAATTTCTTGTGCATTTGTTCGAGTTAGGCAATGAAAATCAGTGTCCTGCATTGTGACATGACTTTAAACCTTCAAGCCAATGTGTTCTTACGATTTTTTGGATGAAGCATTGAGTGCAGTCAGCAAGTGAAATTTTGTGTATGGGTTGAGCGCTGTGATTTCACCATGCTGGCAAACCAGAGGTTACTGAAAAGATAGATGAGAATCAAGAAATAAGACTCGGTGGTAGTGAATGTTCTGATACAATATGGGCAACAATTTCTTTTTCTTCAGCGCTTTTAAATTTGTGAAGCAATAATTTTGTCTGGCTGCGTTTCTGCACTTTGTTCATCTTCCAGTTTTAGTGTTAATCTCAGTTTGTTTTTTATGTTTGGTCTTGAAAGGTTTTTAGATGATTGTCAATCATCGTCTGATGTATTATGTTTTGCTCTTAGTCAACGATCTCACATTCAGTCATGGCAAAGTTGGGCCAACCCGATAAATCTGACCCTAACCTGATTTAAATTGGGTTAGGGTCAGTTCAGGTTTAGGTTCTGATTTGAGTGGGACCGAGTGAGGGTTAATACCAGTTCTAACACTCAATATCTAAGAGGGTTTCTTTTTTTCTATAATTATAATTTCACCTAGTTTCTTTTTGGTTAAAAAACCTTTGATATTTTGTTAGCAGTATTTGTTCCCCTCTGCCCTCTCTTGGATAGGTAACTAAAAATGGTTCAACTTACTTGTTTGGGTGTAACCCTAAAGGGTTGTTCTCTTGACTGACTGGGCCTTCTTTGACATCGTTATCTTTTTCAGTTTTTTTGTATGTGTGGATGATGTAGTTTCCAATATCAGAATTAGATTATTGTTGGTTCATTACTGCTTAAGCATGATGTTTCAATTAATATCATGTCCATATATTGTTGGATTGTGTAACTGAGACATTGGATTAACTTCTTAACTTCCATGTTCGGAAAAAGTACATTTGTTTTTTTATTTCCAGAACCATAATTTCAGCACTCTGTGCGACTTTCAGCCTAAACTCTATACTGATCGGATTCCATCCTCAGTTGGACGAGAACCAATTGCCATCCAATTGCAGCTGATACTGCTCTGAAGAATTATTTTTTTATTTCATCTGGAACAATTAGATGGGGCCAAGATGGAAAGGGAAGGGGTTGAAAGCTAAAGCTCTCGCCAACCCCGTGTCAAAAAGTGTTGCACGGTTTCAGTCTTATTTGGCACAATCTGAGGCTGAAGGCTCGCTCTCTGGCTGTGTTGTTCGTGTTCTCTTGGATCCAGAGTCAAGTGAACTTCTGAGCCATGCTTGTTTTGGTCACACAGATATAACAACTGGGGAGGGTAAGCAATGGTTTCTGTTGGGTTTGGAGGAAGCCTTTTATCTAAGCTATTCTCTCAGGTGCCTTAGGATTAAGGGAGAAGATAATTGCTTTAAGAGTGATGAAGAGCTTTGGGAATGCTTCAAATCCCGAAGGCCAAAGTTTCCTCTATTTTACAAGGCTTATTCCCATCTAAAATCCAAAAATTTTGTAGTGAGGTCTGGATTGGCTTATGGGGTGGACTTCCTTGCTTACCACCACCATCCATCTCTTGTCCACTCTGAGTATGGTGTACTTGTTTTATCTGAAGATGATCATGAAAATAACCAGATGAGGGAGTGGTCTGATGTTCATGGAACAGTTAGACTTTGTTGCAGTGTTGCCAAGACATTGTTAGTTCTTTATGTCAACACACATGACCATCATAACCATTGTGCTGACCTTTCATCTTGTCTGGCTCGTTATACTGTTGAAGAGCGGACGATCACCAGATGGGTTCCAGAATGGTGTCGTGAGGATCAAGTGACTCTTAAGAAATGAAAGCAGTAAATCCTTTTGTCCAAATATAATTTTGAGGTTAATTAGCCAGGCCTGGGGGTGTTGGAGTCGATATATATGGTAATATAAATCCGCGGGATCCCAACTGGGTCAAAATGTTATGTTGGGAGAGCCATTGGTTTGGGTCTCACTTAATTGTTTTTGGAGCTGGACACGTCATCATCTTGTATACATTCTTCTATCACCAGCCTAGAGACATTTATGGTGTTGGTGGGCATTCAGTTTCTTGTTCTCAATGGGTCTTGGTTCTCTTGGAAGGCATCCAAATTTAAGAAACTTGTTGTAGGTTTGTTCAATTTTGAGGTGACTGAAAATGTTGACTTCTTAGGCCTATGGTACCTTGGTTAAACGAAAGCTCTCTCGATCCATAAATTTAGGTGCTCTTCGTTCTTGTGGCTTGGTGGGAAATTTAAATTGTACTCATGTTCAGATTACTTGGATACTCACCAGTTGTGTGTTTGTGATTCAGCTGATGATTTCGAGTTGGGAGTTCTGTCAATTCGGCTAGGAGTCATGCTGGATGTATTAATCCAAGGAAGGAGATTCATTTCTCTGAAGTGGCTTCGGTTCTGCTACTTCAACTTGTCTACCATCGGAGGGCTCACTTGGTACTGATTCCATTGCTGGGCATTTAGCGAAATGGTCAGTTTGGGCACATTGCATCTAATCTACCGGTGTGGGAGATTAAATCTAAGTGTCTTTGTTGAGGTAAACTGCAAAATTGTCCATGTGAGGAGGAGAATATGTGCTATGATTGAGTTTGAGAATTTTCAGGCCAAAAGTTTTAAATGGTCCTCCAAGGCCAAGAATTCTTCATCGTTATTTTTCTACCCTCATATTGAGTTCTTTCTTTTCACATATTGTGTAGATGAGTTAGAGTCCGGTGTTCAGACTTTTAAGTTTTTCTTCTACTTTTTCTTTTGCCTTTTTTTTTAATTTGGTTTTCTGATACTCAAATGTCTCGTTGGATTTAGTTTCCTATGTGGTTTGTTGCTCGTCTGCCAATTTCTTAGACTTCGGCTCATTTCATGTTCGTTTGTTTTCTTTAAACAAATTTACACCCAATTCATTTGGGCTACAACACGTCTACAGGCAACAGACTTTTAGTACTGTTGTTTAGTGTGCCCTACTGTTCTAATATAATCACTTATCACGTTTCGCATATTTACGTCGCTGCCATCGTTTGCTTTCCGGTAGCTTCCTTCATGAGAGAGCAGCCATTGATCCAATTGCCTAGTTTTGTAGGGCCTATGCATAAGTCAATGTTTATTTTGGTTTGTGCCCGGCACATTTATGCCAAGGAATGCAATAAATGAAGATGAAGTCAACTTCGACATGACACCTTCAACTGCTGTTTTTTGACCGCTTCAAAGTTGGGTATTACATCTTTGTACACTTGATTTATTGAGTTTTGTACGGTCTTCCACCCAATATTGTTCTAAATCTCACCTTTGATTGTAATAGTTTTCACCCTAAATGCAATGGTTAAAATTACACACTTATTGTTTGAAAAGAATTAAAATAAAAAGTGTGGCTCATGGCATTTTATTTGTAAAACGTCTAAAAATTGACAGACATAACAATAATAATAATAATAATAATAATAATAATAATAATTTTATTAGCTATCGCAGACAAAGTTTTTTTTTCTACTTGTAGAATCTATTGTAGAGTTTAGTATAACAACATTAGCGTTTGCTTTGTTTATGAAAATAATTTGTTGTTCTTGTTCTTCACCTCACTTTCGATCTAGAAGACTGGAGGGCAACTATGCACATTGATCATTTCTTATATTAGCATTTCTTGTGACAACCTACATTTTAAATATTATTTAATCAAAAAGATGGAAACAAATGGCAAAGCCACCCCGCCATAACAAACGACATTCAACCATCAAAGCCAAACCTTGTGAAATGAAACTACCAACGGCACACACCTTAACTGGTACATCATCGATGTAATCAATAGTCCCATCATTATGGTTTGTTTAACGGCCACGGCCACGTCCACGGCGAATGAACCTTGCCACTTGCCTTGCTATCGTATCGCGTGTTTGGGCCATTGTGTGCATTTCTTCTTGTATAGCCTCCTCATCCAAAAACTCTGTAAGACAGTAGTTCTCATTTCAAGTGTAAAGCCCGAATTGCGCCGCTTTTATGTCAAGGTCGTAGACATTCTTCAAACGTACATAGTTGTACAACACACACCAAGCAATGACCAATCGGCTCTAAATCTGATGGCTATATTGGTTCATTCCTTGCATAATTGCCCATTTCATCTTAACATATCCAATTATTCTTTCAACTACATTATGCATACTCGCATGGGCATAGTAAATTACTCCCGGGCACCTTCTGGATGCCTTCCTCCAAAATCATTTTGATGGTAGTTCAAACCACGATATGGAGCAAGAAATCCCTTCATGTTTGCATACCCGAAATCGACAAGATAAAAGAAACCTACAGAATGAATTAAAATGTTCTAAATCAAATTGTACTTCATGTCAAAACATCAAAAATGTAAAGAATTCTGTGGATACTATGTACCCGGTGATGGCTCTGGAAAATTTGAACCCTGCATGTTTCGTGCATCACATAGGACTTGGTTGTTGTGGACTGCACCTAGCGTCCCCGCATATACGTGGGTGAACACCATATTGAAGTCACATGCCATCATCATATTTTGGCTTGTATAGCCGGAATGACCATGACAGGCTTGTTGATCTTCATGAGAATATATCCCAAAAATATGTGTCCCATCAATTGCACCAATTGTATTTGCGAAGGATCCACCCCATTTCTCTACAGCTTCAAGTGGACGTATAGCAAAAGTTGGTTCAGCGGGCTGAATAATTACTTCGGGCAAGGACAAAACAAAAGCCAAGACCCTTCAAAACCAGCGAAAAATAGTGTCGGTTGACTATGCAAACACCTAACGGACATCTTCATATTTGAATCTGTGTGCACAAATTGTCAGAAACATCGCTCAACCCTCGTAAGCAGCTAGCCATGAAGAACATCGTAGCTATGATGCATTACAAGGTCATCAAGAAGATCCCAAAAGCAGTCAATTGACATTCGAAAACGTTGTCGGAACTCATTTAGGTTAGACATCAAATTGTACAGGTACTGCGTACCCGTCTATAGACAAGCCCTATGCACATTTTGTGGTACTTGTAATGTCGATGCCTATCCCAAGAGTAATGCGATTGCTGCAATCATCTTGATGAAATGGTAGTGGCGTCTTTTTTGCAGCAGGTATTCATTTTCAACAATTTAGTAACTTGGAGGAGGAGACCTGATTGAAATTGGGGGAGGTCCTTCCCATGGAATGTCCTCACCACCACTTATTTTTGGCCTACCCGCCATCTGCAGAGTGAACTATTGACCTTAAAAATCATGAACAGTTTGAATAAACATAAATATCACATGCAATTCAACTCAACAAGGTAGCTTCTCTAGTACTCATGAAAAAATCATACCAACCAATCAAACTGAAAACATGCACTCCTGTCAAACTACAAACATAAACAAGTTATCCCATCAACTTAAATAGTCGATGCAACCATACGAAGCACACAATCCAAACAACAAATCTGGTCAGACAACAAATCCAAACAACTATTAATGACCAATATGCGTCACCCAAAGACATACGATCAGAGGCCGCTGAAGAACCCAGCTGCCCACGGAGCATCTTCAACCGTGACTCTGCTGTAGAACATGAAAACATTAAAGTCTCACATAGCCACTTAGTCTGTGCTATCAAAATAGTCACCTTCAGCCAATCATTGGTGCCCTCTTCAAACCCAAGTAGCTTCACTATGAGCTCAAAAATTGCTGCAATACTGGTGTCTTTCATCCGAGCTGTTGAACTCACCGTTGTTGAATCATGTTCAGCTTTGCTCTACTTGAGGATCTCCAACACCTCCTACTGTACATCAAGATCAGCACCCCTGACACCTGCCTTGCACCGCTTATACCTGCCAGATGTGTTGGCCCTATTAAGGGCATATCCAACCATCGATGGTGGAATATGCAGGGGCACCAGTGCCCTGTGCTCAGCAAGTTCATCATGATCTTATGGAGTGCAAGGTGAAGCCTGTGCTACATGGGTCGCACGCCTACTATAAATAGAAGAGGGCACATGACTCTGGGCTGTACGCCGTGCAGCTCTGAATGATTTCGGTGATGAGCCAGTTTGCCGTGTCACAGGCAATGATGAAACCGGTGAGTCAAAGCTAGCGTCCAAACTATGTGGAGTGCTTTGAACACTATGGTAGGGCTAAGGTGGCTGAGAAGAAACTCCGCAAACTGAGTAATCACGGAAGTTGCCAAACATCATGCATAATTCATCCTAACAAGGTATATTCCCGTCCCATGAGAACTTCACCTCTGGGTGCACCTGTGGAAAGAAAATGCACATGTCTAGGTTAAGGAGAACAAAATAACAAAACTAGTAATTCCCAACAATAACCAAATATGTAAAAGTAAACATATGCTTACTGATATGTGTGCCTCCCACCAGTCGGGATCGGCTGAAATTGTGCAAGTAACGGGATCCCAAGAAATCCCAGTAGTTGTTTCAACAATAGACTTCCGGATGCGAAAATGTTGACGAAGAGACTGCCACTTGTTGGTGAGTTGTTTCTTAGTCCAAGGCTGAACGGTTGCGGCCCAAAATTTAGACATATTTTTTTCCATCCACTTTTGGTAGGCATGTGGGCATCAACATACCCTTCTCTAATAATAGCAACAGCTATGGAACAAAACAACTTAGCGCACTCGCTGTCCTAATCTACCCGAAAGGACACCTTGGGCTCAAAATTGGTGGCGGGAACTTGACCGGGAGGGGCTTCGATAGTCTGTGTGCCATCTATATAACCAAAAACAGTAAGAAAGTAATAAAGGAAACATATATGAAATAAAACCAATACACATCAACATACAAGAACTTCAAGGTACCCTGCTCCTAAAAAAATAGGGCAGTACATTTTGGGTTAACATTCTTCTGGCTATAGAAAATCAGAATAAGTTGCAATCAACTGCACAAGGATATGCCAACCAATCACCGTCAGCTACACTATAGGGGAACAAAACTTATACAATGCGAAATCAGAAAATGCCAAGTATAGTATGCAAAAGATTCATAGCCAAAGAATCACAAAGAACTGGTCGTGGACAAATATGTATGCATAAGAATTGACCTATAAGCAGTTGTTGGTCAAAGAACAATGCAATGCAAGGGAAAGAAAACTAGTTCTATGCTTCAACAAAATAAGCAAGGCGTATATATATGGAGCAAAATGCCCATTGACTGTAGAAAAATGTAAAGACCTTCAAAGTGTGTTGGTTGCACTAGACTTACTACAAACAGTAAAATGTAGGTCACCAAATAGGCAATAGTTGTCAATGCATGAACAAATTGAATCAGAAATCATAAATGTATTTGTCTTGTACAAGATAGAGGACATGATTTTCCTTTTAAAGCTTCAGCCTACCGAATATGAACCTTGCCATTCGCATGGCATGTACACATAAATGGAACAAATATGGATGAATAACGTGTGTCCAAAGACACTAGACACATTGCAACACATACATGGATGAACAAATGCACTTTCAATTGGATTAACCGGAAAGTTGTATAGGATTAGGGACAGATGAACTCACAGTGAAAGCAGAGGCCATTTAACTGAAACAAAAAATAGCATGATTAAAGGCGTTTGGATCCCTAATAGGCCTTAAGCTGAAAAGATCAATACCTATTTCTTGGCAAGGAAGAAAGGCCTTTCATTGGCTGATTAATGAATCCGGGGAAGGGAACGAATTATGCACCTGCCAGGAACCACGAGGTGAAGCTTTGTGAGACAGTGTGGGCGACTTTCAACGAAGGTGAGCTGTCTAACAGGGGAGAAATAGCTTGGCTCAGATGCCGAATGATGAAGATCTTGGGTTGACAAGTAGAACCAAATAGGAGTTCTACGCTGCCACTGGACATGAGATAAAGAAAAGGTCAGGTCTCTTCAAGTGGAAAATAACTCAAAGTCGCATTTGTTTGATTTGGGGGCAAAAACTATTAAAATGGTTTGTGCATTTTTAAAATAACGATTAAAGTATAATAAGGCCAGTCAAACACAATTGGAAAAAGCTGCTATGTCACGTGCGCCTAAGGCTGAATGAAATGAGCCTTTGCGTGCAGCAGAAAAATGGCAAGGACGTAAATATTGTATAGGTTATAGGTAATTCTGAACACACTGTGGGGCACACAAAACAATAGTACTAAAAGTCTATTGGCTGAAGATGTGTTTTAGCCTAAGCGAATTGGGTGTTATTTTCCTCCACCAATAAAAGAATTACACCCTTCTACATTTATCCTCTATTGTACTCTATATGCATATTCTCATCTAAGATTCAACAATAAAAAATGTCCCCTTTTTAACTATACAAAAGTGAATGCAAGTCTAGCGTTTGTAAGAATTTAGATTTACAATTTGGGATAGACTACAAGTTAAAAGGGAAAGAAATTTGCCACATGGAGAGGATTAATTAAGGGATATCAATTGGGTGAGTCGGATCAATTTAGATCAAGTCATTCAAGTTAAAGTTTAGTTGGTTTATTATAATTTTGAGTCTAGGTTACTTTAGGTTGTATCATTTGGGTTCAAGTTGAGTGAATTTTCGACTAGGGTTAAGTTGGGTTTATTTTGGTTTTGGTTAATATCAAGTCAAGTCGATTTTCCATCCCAACTGAATTTGGATCGAGTTATTCAGGTTTTGGTCAATACTCGAGTTAATGCTTCAGTTTGACTCAAGTTAAAGGGGGTTTAAACATCAAGTCATTTCAACTTTGTGAGATTTGAGTTTGGGTCATTTTAGATTTGGATCACTTTGATTTGATGTATTTTGGTTTCGGTTGTTTGGGTTCAGGTTCATTTTTTGTTTCACTTGAATCAGGTTTGAGTTTAGGTTAGGTTGGGTTAGGTTTTAGACTGTTCAAATCTTCAGTCGACTTAGGTCAAGTTGGGTTTATACTCATTGTAACGACCTGGGCGCTTACCAAGCCTTTTGGGCCGAACCAACCAGCATCGCTACAACTGAGCTGGGCGCTTAGCAAGCCACTTAGTGGCCCAGCCCACCAGCATCAGACGGACCGAAGCCCGTAAAGCGTATTGTCCGCTTTGGTACCAAGGAGTCGAACTCCCGACCTCACGAATTTACTCTCCCCGGGGGAAGACGCGTCTAACCATCAGGACTAGCGTTTTATGTAACGACCTGGGCGCTTACCAAGCCCTTTGGGCCGAACCCACCAACATCGCTACAATTGACCTGGGCGCTTAGCAAGCCACTTAGTGGCCCAACCCACCAGCGTCAAACGGACCGAAGCCTGTAAAGCGTATTGTCCGCTTTGGTACCAAGGAGTCGAACTCTCAACCTCACGGATTTACTCTCCCCGGTGGGTTCAGCCCAAAGGGCTTGGTAAGCACCTAGGTCGTTACACTCATACTGGTTGATCCAAACTTTTAGGTCAGTTTCAATTTTGTTATCCCCAAGTTAACTTTTAGGGCCGGACATTCATCTTTTTGTTCTATTACCACCCATCTTCTGTGTATATATATATATACATATTGTAATCAAAAGCATCTATCCAAAATATAAGGGTTACAAAGCACTTATATGTAAGAAAATTAGGAAATGTTTGCGTTTTTTGGATCCAAAAAATATCGAGCAATATATCGTGGTACCACAAGTACACCATTTATTGCTAATTTTTAATGTGTTTTGGATAATTTAGTGCAATATAACACACACACACACACACACACACACACATATATATATATATGTATGTATGTATGTATGTATGTATATGTATATTACAAAAGCTGCCCTGTGGTTTGCGCTAACCTACACTTTGTCCCCTATATTTTCAAAAACCAACACCTTAGCCTTTACTTCCTTTATAGTGTCCAACAACTTTTAAAACCTTAAATTAAACCATTTTATAACCATGTTCCAGTAGTTTCAATATTTTTGATATTTTTTTCATTGCTAACTGACCTTTAAAAAATACTGATATACATTTACAGGAAGAAAAATGCATCTATAGAAAGGAAAAACTGATAATTTAAAATATCTATTAATTATAAAAAAAATGTATTAAAGAGACTGACATTACTGCAAAATAACTATTGTACAGCTTAAATTACAGTTTCAGAAGTTGTTATTGGACAGTATAAAAGAACCAATAGGCAAAGTGTAAGTTTTCAAAAATAAAAAGGGCAAACTATAGGTTAGGATAAATCTCATGGGGGTAATTGAAACTTTCTCATATTTATATATAGTACCAAAATATAATTAATACACGCATATAAAATGATAAAATCTAATTAATACATAATTATAATACATATAAAAAAATGCAAATAAAATTATATTTGATGTTTTCATTTTAAAGTAATATTTTAATATTATTACAAAAACAATAACGATATTTGGTACTATATGCCATGCAGTAAACTTATAATTTATGAGATATGGTATACATAACAGGATTGCATTGAATACATACGTAACATACCGAAATAAATGTGAACATTTTTGTGCAAGTAATAAGCAATCCGAGCCAATGTTACTATTGTGCCCAAAAGCCAATCATGAGATGATTGTATTTTGCACATTGAGTCATATTATTTTATTAAAGCATTAATCCAATAATTATGTTTGTTATTTTTTTTTTTGCATAATGTAATAAATATAATTATAACCATAGAATAATGATAATCTTAAATGTCCCTGGTCTAATATTATCATGGACCGGGTTACAATAATACATAACAACTAGCATATGTAGAGATTAATATGAGATATGTAATCTACATATGGGTACAAGTTGGAGAACTTATCACTTGGACCAACCTACCATGAGAACGCTACATGGATCATTATATGAGTGTCGTAAGTGATTCTCATAGTGATCATGGTATATGTAGTCTTTTGACCTAAGGTCATCAAGGTTCCCTACATGTAAGTCATACTTTGATACTTCCCTTTGTTGCTCATAACTGAGTGAACTTGAAGGAGGTCATTGGGTATGTCATATATCATACGGAGGGTTTTGTATGATCAAGATGGGATTTATCTCTCCTATCGGGCCCCTTGATATAGTAAGACTTAGAAAATGCATGACCAAACTCGGATAAGTTGATATATGATATTAATATCATCAGTTTAAGTTAGTCTACTCAGTAATCAATAAACCAAAGACTGGGCTATACGAGAATGACACATTCCATGTCTTATGCTTAGTTTTGATATCTTGGACAAAGGGACAATGGCATATACGGATAATGATCATAAAGGTTTAGTCGAATCACTGACAATCTTGTCACTTTGGCAGCAATGATGTATTACTAGACACCGCTCATTGCTTATTATCATAAATGTGATTTATGATCATTGTTAACGTAGTAAAAGCCTATTGGGTCGCACACATAAAGCCTATTTGGATTATTTGAGTGAATGGGCTATTTTATTTGGGTTATCTTTCCATGATAATTTCATATTAATAATTAGCCCAAAAGCTGAGCCATTATTAAGCTCTAAATTAAAGCATAATTGGATTAGGGCTTTGAAACCAATTAGGCATCGAAGTTAAGTCTCACTATAAATACATCATGTAGTGAGAAATTTGCAGCTTTGCCCTAGCCTCCCAAAAGTGACAGCCGCACTCTTCTCTTGCTATTCCTTGGAGGACGCAAGTTAACATTGCAAGCGCTAGAGAAACACATCTATCGGAACGTGGTAGATGCGTAGTGATCCGGAGAGGCATGTGTGGATACCATAAAGAGTTTGAAAACGTCAACCATTCAGGTTTTGTGATTCGACTCAACAGTTGGGTGAAAGATCTCAACCGAAATTAGGTATAAAAATTTTTGAACACCCGGTTTACCCCGTTTCACTTGGATCCTTGAGAGTTTTGGTTATATTCCGCTGCCCTTGTTTAGCTCCCAAAGCCCTATAGCGGTATCAAAGCTACCGGTGAAACCCTAAATCGAGATTGAATGTCAAATCGCATGATATTGTGTGTTTGGTTGCTTTCAGTCATGATTAATTAGATTGATTCATGATGCATGAAACCGAAACTCATAATGAATATATGAGATATATGAAGAAACGACATAAATTGGTTAATCAGATTAACCCTAGATTAATTTGTATGAGATACCTATACAGATTAGGATTCTTGCAATAATTGCAAAACCCTAGCTTGGATCGGATTAGGGCTTTCGGGCACCAAGAGTAGAG
Organism: Aquilaria sinensis; assembly: GCA_005392925.1. Lineage (NCBI taxonomy): Eukaryota > Viridiplantae > Streptophyta > Magnoliopsida > Malvales > Thymelaeaceae > Aquilaria > Aquilaria sinensis. The sequence goes on along the minus strand of SMDT01003083.1, from coordinate 213,298 downwards.
TACATTTGGTGGGTCGAATAGAAGTGATCTCGGGTGCCTAGTTACTCGAAATAAAAGATCTCGGGCAACATAATTATAAGACAATTTTTTTGCGCCGCGGGCCGTTGCCCCCTAGCAACCCCCTGCAAGGGCAACTCCCCTTGACCTCACCCACTGACCGGTCATCGAGACCACTGCTGGCTGACCGGTTAACGGGACCGCCATATGCGAAGCGCCACATTAATAAAAACTAATTAATCAATGCACATTAATTGGCATGCATTTGTGTTGAATAAGATTTAACATGTTATACTGATTGGTGGTTGTAGCATGGTGCATGATTATAGCCCTTGATTGGTTGTATTTGTAAATACGGTCCGCAAGTCGTGTCTTACTCTTGTTATTCTCATTGTTATTCTCATTGTACATTCTCTTATCACCTTACTCCCCTCAAATGTAACTCGAGGTTTCTATTATTGATGTAATGGTACATTATGGGATCGTCCAAGGTGGTGTGTCCAAAGAGTTGACAACAAAAGGGCAACCAAGCAAAGAGGAGAAGAAGCTTGTGAAGACCCTTTTCTTTTCTTAGGCTTTTATGATATTCTCATTAGCCTGAGAATATTGCATAGTTTGGGTTATAACTGAGTCACATTTACTTTATTGTTAGCATGAGATGCATGTTTTATATTTATATGTGATGCATGTATAAGACAAACGGAGATAATAATTGGTGAGATAAAAAAGAAAATCCCTCAAACCAAATATTAAGTCATTAAATATGATGCCTTCAAATGTTGACACTTGTCAAGACTTTGATCAACAATGGGTGGGTTTGCCAAAGTAAAGCATCTATGTTTATCTTGGTAAGGCACGATGGGATAATAGTGATGTCCAAAATGCTAACTTTGGTTCCAACTTAACTGAGTTATCCCAATAAGATTGGAAACTTAGAGGCATAGGGTTGGGCTTAAGTTTATGACATGAGTTTAGACAAGTGTTGTTCACCCAACTATCCAAGAGTTACATGATATACAATTGGCAAGGAGTTGCCTACCTAAATAACTGTAACTTGGGAGAAAAGCCAAAGCTGACTTAGGTTGTGGTGAAAGATAAATCTTGGCCCACTAGAATACCTTAGCGCCGAGGTGTTCCGAAATAATATCGAGGGTTATTATTTTGAGTAAAATAGTAGAAGTATCATTTAATAAAAATTCTTATTAAATGAATTAAAATGTATGACTTTTACACTGCATATTTACTGTTGCAGATAACCATGGCACAAAACATATCGACACTTTCGTTACGATCGATCTTTGAGAAGGAAAAACTAAATGGGACCAACTTTCTCAAATGGTACCAAAATTTGAGGATAGTCCTCAAGCAAGAGAGAAAGGCTTATGTCCTAGAGCAGTCCATTCTGAATGAGCTTACTGCCACTACTCCAAGAGCTGAAAGGGATACTCACAAGAGGCATTCTAATGATGCTTTGGATGTTGTTTGCCTCATGCTTATTATCATGGAATCTGAGCTTTAGAAGCAACATGAAAACATGGGGCCATTTGATATGATCGAACATCTTAAAATGCTTTTCCAAGAACAAGCTAGGCATGAGAGGTTTGAGACCTCTAAGGCATTTGTTTCAGTGCAAAATGTCCAAGGAAAGTCTCATGGGTTCTCATGTGCTCAAGATGATTGGGTATACTGAGAATCTTTAGAGTTTGGGATTTGCTCTTCAGAAAGAGTTGGCTGTTGATGTAGTCTTGCAATCGTTGGCTGAAAGCTACAGTCAGTTCATCATGAACTATAACATGAATGACCTTGATAAGTCCTTCCCTAAATTGCACAACATGTTAAGAACTGCTAAGCAAAACCTTAAGAAGGCTAAGCCCATTTTGATGGTTCAAAAAGGCAAGGGAAAAGGAAAGGCCAATAAGAAGAAGAACAAAACTAAAGGAAAGTCCATTGCTAATTCTTCTTCAGCTACACTGAAACCATTTAATGGTGTGGCAAAGGAAGGGGAGCGCTTCCATTGTAAGCAACCTAGACACTAGAAGCGCAACTACAAGCTCTATCTTGAAGAATTTACTAAGGAGAAGGGAAATAAGACTTTCACTTTAGGTATTCTTGTTATAGAGGCTAACTTTTCTACTTTCTCATCTTGGGTATTGGATACTGGATATGGATTTCATATTTATGCAAATGTACAAGATCTAAGTAGAAGTATAAAATTGGCCTAAGGTGAAGTGGACCTACGTGTTGGAAATGGAGCAAGGGTTGCTACCTTAGCCGTAGGGACTTATGTTCTCATTTTGCCTAGTGGATTAGTTTTAGAATTAGACAACTGCTACTTTGTGCTTACTATTAGTAGAAATTTAATTTCTGTTTCTTGTTTGGACAAGAAAAGCTTTTCATTTATAATAAAGGACAAATGTTATTCTATTTATTTGAATGAAATCGTTTATGGTAGTGCTCAACTTAGCAATTGGTTGTATGTTTTAGAACTCAAAGATCCAATTTATAATGTGAATACCAAGAAGATCAGATTGAATGATTCAAACCCGATGTATCTCTGGCACTATTATCTGGGCCATATAAATGAGACCCACATTTCCAAGATCCATAAGGATGGACTCTTGGACTTATTTGATTTTGAATCATATGAAACATGTGAGTCAAGTTTATCGGGCAAGATGACCAAAGCCCCATTCACAGGGCAAAGTGAAAAGGCTAAGGACTTACTAGGACTCATACATAGTGATGTTTATGGCCCTATGTCTACACATGCTAGAGGAGGTTTCCAATACTTCATTATCTTTACTGACGACTTCAATAGATATGGCTATGTGTATCTCATGAGACACAAGTTGAAATCCTTTGAAAAGTTCAAAGAATTCAAAAATGAAGTAGAAAATCAACTCGAGAAAGGTATTAAGGTACTTCAATCAGATTGAGGTAGAGAATACTTGAATCGAGAATTCCTTGACTATCTAAAAAAGTGTGGTATAGTATCACAACTCACTCCACCTGGTACACCTCATTGGAATGGTATATCTGAAAGGAGAAATCGAACTCTGTTAGACAAGGTTCGATATATGATGAGTCAAGCTGACTTTCTAAACTCCTTTTGAGGACATGCTCTAGAGACAGCCACTTTTACACTAAACCGAGTTCCATCTAAATCAATTCAAAAGACACCATATGAGATATGGAGTGGGAAGCGTCCTAATCTATCTTTTATGAAGAGTTAGGGGTGTGATGCTTATGTGAAATGTCAATCCTCTGACAAACTAGGGCCCAATCTCATAAATGTCTCTTTGTTGGGTATCCCAAAGAAACAAAGGGTTACTATTTTTACAATCCTTTTGAAGAAAAATGTTTGTTGCTTGAACTGGTGTCTTTCTAGAAAATTAGTTTATCTCTAAAGGAACTACTGGGAGGAAAATAGAACTTGAAGAAATTCAAAAACAACAAGGGGACATCAAACCTGAAATGGAACTTGAACAGACACCATAAGATGTTGTGGTTTAGGAGTTTCTTCTTGTAGCACAAAGCTCACATAAGTCTGGTAGGATTCAGCATGAGCCCGAGAGATATGGATTTCTCGTGATTCACACTGGTGATGTGATGCTCATGAATCAGGATGAGCCCACAACCTACTAACAGGCTATGTTGGGGCCTAACTCTGAGAAGTGGCTAAAGGCCATGAAGTCCAAGATGGAATCCATGTATGAAAACCAAGTATGGACTTTGGTTGATCCACCTGAAGGGGTAAAACCTATAGGGTGCAAATGGGTTTTCATGAAGAGAACTGACATGGATGGTAAAATGATTACCTTTAAGGGACGATTGGTTGCAAAAGGTTTCAAGCAAATTCATGGTATTGACTATGATGAAACTTTTTCACCATTTTTCATGCTTAAATCCATCTGAATCTTATTGGCTATTGCTATACACTATGATTATGAGATATTGCAAATGGATATCAAAACTGCATTCCTTAAAATGGAAAGCTACTTGAGGATATGTACATGACACAGCCTGAGGGTTTTGTCACTCCTGAGAATGCCAATAAAGTGTGCAAGTTGCAAAGGTCCATTTATGGACTAAAACAAGCTTCTCGGAGTTGGAGTCTTCATTTTGATGAAGCAATCAAAAATTTTGGTTTTATAAAAAATGAAGATGAACCTTGTGTCTACAAGAAGGTTAGTGGTGTTAATATTGTGCCCAAAAGCCAATCATGAGATGATTGCATTTTTTGCACATTGAGTCATGATATTTTATTAAGGCATTAATCCAGCAATTATATTTGCTATTTTGTTTCTGCGTAACGTAATAAACATAATTGTAACCCTAGAATAATGATATTCTCAAATGTCCCTGGTCTAGTATTATTGTCGAGCGGGTTGCAATAATACATAACGACTAGCATATTTGGAGACTAATATAAGATATATAGTCTAAATATAGGTACAAGTTGAAGAACTTGTGTACTGGACTGACCCACCATGAGAACACTACATGGATCGTTATATGAGTGTCATAAGTGATTCTCTTAGTGATCATGGTATATGTAGTCCTTCGACCTAAGATCATCAAGGTTCCCTACATGTGAGTCACATACTTTGATACTTTCCTTTGTTGCTCGTAATTGAGTACTTTCCTTTGTTGCTCGTAATTGAGTGAACTTGAAGGAGGTCATTGGGTGTGCCACATATCATGCGGAGGGATTTGTATGATCAAGATGGGATTTGTCCCTCCTATGCAACAGGAGTGATATCTTCAGGCCCCTTGATAGAGTAAGACTTAGAAAAATGCATGACCATGCTCGGATGAGTTGATATACGATATCAATATCATCAGTTTAAGTTGGTCTACTCAGTAATCAAGAAACCAAAGATTGGGTTATACGAGTGTGACACATTCCATGTCTCGTGCTTAATCTTGATATCTTGGACAAATGGACAATAGCATATATCAGTGATCATAAAGGTTTAGTCGAATCATCGACAATCTTGTCACTTGGGTAGCAATGATGTGTTGCTAGACACCGTTCATTGCTTATGATCATAAATGCGATTTATGATCATTGCTAACATGGTAAGAACCTATTTGGTTGCACACATAGAGCTATTTGGATCATTAGAGTGCATGGGCTAATAATTTGGGTTTTGGTTTCACAATAATTTCGTATTAATAATGGGTCCAATAGTTGAGCCATTATTAAGCCTGAAATTAAAGCCTAATTGGATTAGGGATTTGAAACCCATTAGGCCTGGAAGTTGAGTCTCACTATAAATACAACTTTGAGTGAGAAATTCGGAGGTTTTCTTGCCCTAGCCTCCCAAAAGGATAGCCGCACTCTTCTCTTGCAATTCTTTGGAGGACGCAAGCTAGCACTGCGAGCGCAAGAGAAACGCATCTGCCGGGACGCGGTGGAAGCGTGGTGATCCCAAAAGGCTCGTGTGGATAGCATAGAGAGCTTGAACACGTCAACTGTTCAGGTTTTATGATTCGACTCTATAGTTGAGTGAGAGATCTCAACGGAAAATTAGGTATGAAAATTTTTGAACACCCGGTTTACCCTGTTTCACTTGGATCCTGGAGGGTTTCAGTTAAATTCCGCTGCGCTGTTTGGCTCCCGAAACCCAACAAGTGGGAGCGCTATTGTCTTCTTGGTGTTGTATGTAAATGATATACTACTCATCGAGAATGACATTCCTGAGGTACAGTTTGTGAAGACTTTGCTAGGGAAATGTTTCTCTATGAAGGACTTGGGTGAAGCAGCCTATGTGTTAGGCATTAGGATCTATAGAGATAGATCTCAAAAATTGTTCGGCCAAAGTCAAAGTACATACATTGATAAGGTGCTAAAGAGGTTTAGCATGCAAGACTCCAAGAAGAGATTCTTGCCCATGTTACATGGTATAACTCTTTCTAGATCTCAATGTCTGAGTACACTCGGGGAAATAGAGCACATGAGAAAGATTCCATATGCCTCAACAATTGGATCTATCATATATGCCATGATATGTACTCATCCCGATGTTTCATATGCCTTGAGCATGACGAGCAGGTACCAATCAAACCCCAGTGAGAGTCACTGGATAGCTGTTAAAAAATCCTTAAGTATTTACGAATGACTAAGGATGCATTCTTAGTCTTTGGGGATAAAGATGAGCTCATTGTAAGGGGTTACACCGATGCTAGCTACCAATTCAAAAAAGATGATTTTAGGTCGCAATCTGGTTATGTGATTTGTATTGTTGGTGGTGCTGTAAGCTAGACGAGTTTAAAGCAAGAGATAGTAGCTGACTCTACAACATAATCTAAGTACATTGCCGACTCTAATGCTGTGAAAGAGCCAATTTGAATCAAGAAGTTCATCACAAAACTTGGAGTAGTTCCAAGCATTGATGACCCGATAGAGCTCTATTGTAACAACAATGGAGCAATCGCACAGGCTAAGGAACCTCGATCTCACCAGTGATCCAAACAAATACTCCGATGCTATCATCTTATCAGGGAGATCATAGAAAGGGGTAAAGTGAGGATATGCAGGACTTCGACAGACAACAACATTGCTGATCCGCTGACAAAGCCCCTTCTACAACAAAAGCATAATAGCCATTCTAGGCCCATCGATATTAGATACATGGATGATTGGCTTTAGTGTAAGTAGGAGATTATTAGTGTTGTGCCCAAAAGTTAATCATGAGATGATTATATTTTGCACATTAAGTCGTGATATTTTATTAAGGCATTAATCCAGTAATTATGTTTGTTGTTTTCTGCGTAATGTAATAAACATAATTATAACCCTAGAATAATGATAATCTTAAATGTCCCTGGTCTAGTATTATCGTGGACCGGGTTACAATAATATATAACGAATAGCATATATGCAGACTAATATGAGATATGTAGTCTACATATGGATACAAGTTGGAGAACTTGTGTACTAGACCGACCTACCATGAGAATGCTACATGGATCGTTATATGAGTGCCATAAGTGATTCGTATAGTGATCAAAGTATATGTAGTCATTTGACCTAAGGTCATCAAGGTTCTTTACATGTGAGTCACATACTTTGATACTTTCCTTTGTTTCTCATAACTGAGTGAACTTGAAGGAGGTCATTGGGTATGTCACATATCATGCGGAGGGTTTTGTATGATTAAGATGGGATTTGTCCCTTCTATGTAACGGAAGTGATATCTTTAGGCCCCTTAATAAAGTGAGACTTAGAAAATGCATGGCCATGCTCGGATGAGTTGATATATGATATCAATGTCATCAGTTTAAATTAGTCTACTTGATAATCAATAAACCAAAGATTGAGCTATATGAGAGTGACACATTCCATGTCTCGTGCTTAGTCTTGATATCTTGAACAAAGGGACAATGACATATATGGATAATGATTATAAAGGTTTAGTCAAATCACCGACAATCTTGTCACTTGGGTAGCAATGATGTGTTGCTAGACACTGCTCATTGCTTATGATCATAAATGTGATTTATGATCATTGCCAACGTCGTAAGAGCCTATTGGGTCACATACATAAAGCCTATTTGGATTATTTGAGTACATGGGCTAATTTATTTGGGTTATCATTTCATGATAATTTCGTATTAATAATTGGCCTAAAAGTTGAGTCATTATTAAGCCCAAAATTAAAGCCTAATTAGATTAGGGCTTTTAAACCCATTAAGCTTGGAAGTTGAGTTTCACTATAAATACATCATATAGTGAGAAATTCGCAGCTTTGCCCTAGCTTCCCAAAAATGATAGCCACACTCTTTTCTTGCTATTCCTTAGAGGACGCAAGCTAGCACTACGAGCGCAAGAGAAACGCATATACCGAGATGTAGTGGAGGCGTGGTGATCCCGAGAGGCTTGTGTGGATACCATAAAGAGCTTGAACACGTCAACTATTTCGTACAATTGCTAACTTGCACAATAAAGCTCACATATGCATGAAAAACCCGTCCAACATAGCTCCATAAGCTTGGATTTGGAATGAAAAACTTCCATTTATGCTCCATGGTTCATAAACTTGCATAATGATTCAATAATGCTTCTCAGGCACCAAATGGGTATCATAGAATAGATGTTTAGGCATGAACATAGCTTTGACTGTAGGGTTTCAGGAGCCAAACAATCGCAGCAGAATATAACCAAGACCCTCCAAGATCCAAGTGAAATGGGATAAACCAGGTGTTCAAAAATTTTCATACCTAATTTCGGTTAAGATCTTTCACCCAACTGTTGAGTTGCCGAACACATCTTCAAACGTAGGGGCGGGCCCAGGGTTTTTATAAAGGAGTGGTGAAAATAATTTTTTTCCTAAACTTAGTCCTTACAAAAGGAATTTGACCAATTTTAAGAAGGTGTCAAATTTTATTTATCTTTAAATTCCAAAGGAAATTATAGGCATTTTACAATTTTAGGGGGGCTTAGGGTCTCTGCTAGCCCCCTTTTTAATGTCGCCCCTACTTGGATGCGTTTTAACACTCAAAGCATGCATTTCATGTGTTCCAGCATGTTTCAAATCATAATTGGACTAGGAATCATTTTTTTTTTTATGGTTGACTAGGAATCATTCTTATCCTAGAATTCTCTTTACTTTAGTATTCCTAGCATCTAAATTTCCAAATTTCTCTAGTATTATTAATTGTTAGACATTCAGAATTTCATACACAACAATATGTGTGAGGACTTTGTTTCAATTCTGAGTGATAGTTAAAGTGGGATATTGTGAATTGAGCAAGGCCAAGTCAAAATCTCTAAGGGGTGATGAACTAGGGATCCTGCAACCAAAGACAATGTTAGAGCCCCAAGATATTTTTCTCAGGGAAACCCTCCGACAATCAAGTTAGTTTAGGTAAAAGCAAGAGTAGTAAAATGCTTTGTGAATTCTTCGTACCTTGGTATTGGTGAAGGGAGCTTATATAGTTGTGGGAGATCCGAGTGGATTACTTTCAAAAGGGAATTATGTCATAATTAAGGGATTCTATTTCCCTCTTTATTGGGTTTCCTCATTGGTTCATTTGGAGTTGGGCTCATCGTGTCCTATTGTCAACCTTCTTAACATGGGTTTTGTTCATTGTTAGCCGTGTGTGGGCCCACATGTTACCAATAACTCCCTATCCTTCCTACAAAATGTGAGCTTGGGTCCTGCACTTTCAAGGAGAGATAGAAACATTGTTGTACTTATTCAAGATGTTCTATTCGAAGCTCTATCATTTTATGTCAAAGTATGATGCCCACTTGTACCATTCCAAAATTCTTCATACGTCACCATATTTGAAAGGGTACTCCCCTTTCGGCCTTTCTAAAAACTTCTTGAGGAAGGTACATATACGTTGTCAAATTCTGGTAAGCTAGTGTCAACCATTCATCTACCACACATGGTGAGCTCAACGGTTATGTTAGGAGATGAAATGATGCCCATTAAATGCTTCACCAGAAAGTGCAACCCGGTGTGCCTCTTCTGGTGGTTGTAGCATGCCTTGTGTCCTACTATAGGTACAAATATTCTTCGTAATGATGATAGTAGTTTCCAATAAGGTTACTTAAAGGTCTCAACTCCCTCTATGATAAGATAGGGTTTTTACCCCCCATTTTTATAGTTTCACTGCCTCTGCTTATTTTTGCCTCTTGAAACTTTTTTCCTTGTTCATTTGAAGTTTCTCCTCCAGAATTGCTCAAATTTCTCTTTCTAGTTTCTTCCCTATTTTACAGTGAGTAACTTTGATTAGGTAATGGCTTTCTCATTTTTCTCACTTATTTTTGATATAATGGCTTGGGTGTATGTTGTTTTCCTTGTTTCCGATTGTCTTCTGGTGTGGGTTTTTATGACATTATCTATTTTTTTTTCCTCTCATCTGTTCTTCACTGGCAATAACCCTTTCCTTCTTACTACCAGTTTTTCCCAAACAACATCTACGAGGTTGTCAAAAAAGGCTACTGCTAGCCATTTTCTTAACCCACTGGTGGAGTGGCAAAAAAGAGTGTTTCTAAGGAGCCTTTTGCTCTTAATACATCTATATTAAGGGAACAAGGTTATCTCTTATAGAAAAAGTTCTGGCCACCAATCTAAGACAGTATTTTTGGCCCAATGGAGTTGTTGCCTCGTTGATGAGGGCTTAGGCACTAGAAGATGAGGGTTGCCCTGGTAGTGATATGAGGGCCAACATTCTTACGGTCTTCGTTGGTCAGCTATAATAGGGGCTTTAGTTTCCCTACTACCTTCTTGTGAAGTAGTTTTGGTAGCACCACCAAAGTTTGCCCTTGCAACTGACTCTGAACTCTTTCACCCATATCAATGCCATCATCATTTGTTGTAGAATAGCCATGGAAGACCACCTCCTGGAGGTCTTCCTTTAGTTCTACATCTTAGAACTAAAGAAGGACTTGCTTTTCTTCCACATCACCCCTATTAACCAAAGGGAGAATAAGTCTTTCCATTTTGTTGCCTACAAGGACTCATGGGCTAAATGGAAAGATCAGTTCTTCTACAATCCAAGGGAGCCGAAGTGGGGCTTCTCGTGCAAGTTTGTGGTGACCCCCCAACAGGCCCTTGTCCAGAGTCCTTCATTGTATGAGGGCTATGAGGGGCATAGAGCTTACAACGGGCTATTCACATGGTTGGAGCCCGTGGTGGGGAATGAGAACTTTGTGCAGTGGTTCTCGATCCTCTACACAGAGATAAAAGAGACAACGCTTAGATGGGCAGGGATCAGCAAGGCTTTCTTGACCTACCGTGAGGTCATGTATTTAGTCAAATGGATTCTATGCCAGAAGGGATAGTTGGTGAAGTCCTACGATGTGTCCTTTAAGGCCCAATGAGGTTCAGAAGATCATGAAATTCATGCCCTTCACATGTTTCCCTCATTCTATTTCCACTTATCAGAATAATCATAACTCTACTGGTTTCTTGCAGCCATGGGTGGTCATGCTAGGGAGCTTTTGCACCTTTGTAATAATTTTTTACCGCAGCACTTAAGGCATTGATGAGAAGTACGTTGCAAAAAAAAAAGCAGTGTAGATGTTGGCCATACAGGTTAACAAGTTTAAATCGTTAGATGTGGCCCTTGTTAAAGAGCTGTCAGTAGAGAGTTCTGCTCGGGAAGTGCTGGTGAAGGAGCTTGAGGAGATAAGACAGAGAAGGAAAAATAGGGAAAGTTGGTCAAGGAGCAAGCTCTGAAGCTTAGAGAGTTGGCGGAAGGCCTTCATAAAGTCGGGGAGGAAGAGTTTTCTGCCATTGCCAATGCCCAATGACTTAGGGCTTAATTGGAAGCTGTCGAGAAGAACATGGCAGCTGCCAATAAGATCCTTCAGCTGGGCCCGCTAGTTCCCCAGGGCAAAGCTGGTTCATCTTCCACCACTTTTCCTTCTCTATCTTATTGGATTGAGTGGGACAACAAGATCACTTAGTGTACACTAAAAGCACACTAAAGTCTTTGCGACAAGGCCAAAGCCTATGTCAAAAAGCTTGTGATGGCTGTTAAGGGGTTGGAGAGAAGGATCGGTAAGGATGCCTTTAAGGAATTCAAAGATGGGTTCCTCTCTTGCCACTTGTAGATGGACTAGAGGCATCAGAACCTAGATTTATCATTCCTTTCTACACATACTGGTCTAGGTCCAGACTTTAACATATGGCAGAATGATGAAAAGATGGGATCAGCACCTTACAATGAGGGTTCAAAGGCAATGGATACTGAGGAGGCTCCTGTAGCAAATGAATTTTAAACGTCCTTGCCACCTATTCCTTATTTAATGCGCACCATCCTGAGGTTTGTTGAAGTACTTCTTGCATCCAACCAATCCCAAGGTTAGCAAGGGGTACTTTCACAAGCCTTGGGGTTAGTAGAGGTTATTTCAGCTTTGCTTGCACATGATTCATGCTTTCCCATCGGATGTCTACGCCAGCAGCCATTCTTACCAACAATTAACTTATTTGGTCCTATGTCAAATTCATGCCTTTTGATTTTCTAAGGTGAATTTTGTAATTATTTAGATAGAGTTAATGAAGTCTTTTTCTTCTTTTCTGTTTGTTTCTCTAAGTTAGTTATCATTTTTTTATTTATGCATCCCTTGCCATCATTGTTATTAATTTGGCTCAACCTTGAATAATTCTTATGGTCACTTCCCTAATGGCTAGCCTTATTTGAAGGCTTTCTTCCTATGTTTCATTCATCTTAAACTGGGCTAGGGCCACTATATGACATTAGCTTCTAGGTGCCCTATAAAGGACTTATCCATTATGAATAAGCAAATCTGATACTTATAACCTCAGGTTTGTACATTGATCCATCAAGATTTATTCACAAGATTGAATTTGAAAAAAGGGTTAACACCTTTATTAAATCAAATCATTCATACAAAGTAAGGTCATAAGTCACCAAAGTGGTAGGTCCTAGGCATCATCCTACGCTTGGAATCCATTGATTTGTAAACCCCTATTCTAACTTCATTTTTTACCAAGAAAGGCCAACCCTAATTTTTTCTTAGTACTCCCTATCCTAGATTTTTTCCTACTAGTTTAGCTTTAATAAGGCCATTCCTCCTACCTAAATTACCTTTCTTTTAATTTTCCTTTCATTGTTTAAGGCCACACTCTACTTAAAAGCTCTTATGTAGACTCGGTTTCCCTCAATTCTACCAAGAGGTATAGTCTTCTTTCCCATGATTTATTGTTCTCTTTAAAATCAAATGCCTGAACCTGTAGAATGGGCTATGCAATTTCTACCAGCATGAGTGCCCTGTTCCATAAACCATAGTGAAAGGGCCACTAGTTAACCTTCATGGCATTGTTTTGTAGTCCTAGATAATGCTAGACAACTCTTCTGCCCACTTTCCCTTGGCATCACCCGGCCTCTCCTTTAATCCTTTTTTTATGGCCATATTTGGTGACCTCAACTTGCTTGCTTAACTGTAGATAGGCCATGGGCATGAAGTAGAGGTGGATGCTCTTTGTTTCTGTGAATCTACATAATATTGAATTTTAAATAAAATTGGTTTTAGAAAAAAAAAAGTAAAAAAATAAAAAATAAATTATTTTGGATTAAGTTGGCTTAAGTTAAAACAAATTGACTCAAAATTGCTTGTCATAGCCTATGGCAATGACTCAAGGCACTCAAATTGATAGATTATATTCTTTCATAGGAATTTTGTGATATAAGGTGCCATTATTGTTGCCACGAGTTCCATCTCGACCCACTTAATGAAATAGTCAATGGCTATGATGCAATATTTTACTTGTCCAAGGGCTATAGGAAGTATTCTACTTAGGTCGTGGCCCCATATTGAAAAGGGCCAAGGTCAATGACAAGCAAGGCACTAGTGGATGGTAATCACTATATCCGAAAGTTAAGTTAGTATGAGTGGCACTGTTGGACAAATCTTCTCAAATTGTAGGCCAAAAATTTCCCTTCCTTAAAGTCTTATGGGCCAGGGAATCAGCACCAATATGCACTCGACAATCTTCTTGATGGATTTCTCTAAGGAATTCCTACCCTTCCTAGGAAGTCAGACATCGTTGTAAGGGTAAAGCAAATCCTCACCTATACAGTTCTCTTCTTATAATAATGAACCTTCCTGACCATATTCTTGTTTTCCTTCATTACTTGGGCGTCCCACTCAAGGTATTGGTCTTTAGATAAAGTCATATTGGCTGTCTCCAATCGTCTGTAAGGATCTGGTAGCCTAGTAAGTGGATCAATGATTCCACCAGCTCTTCTGTTAAGGTCTTTTCTCGACCTTTCAATAGGGCATTGGCTCTCACATTTTGGGCCCTCAGAATCTTCTAAACTTACACGAGGTCAAATGTCTTCATTAAATTCTTAACCAAGTTTAAGTACTTATAAAGAGTTAGGTCTCTAACTCTTGCAACTCTGCTAGCTTAATCCACAATCAATAAGGATTCACTATATACTTACAGGCATCAAACCCCTGCTTGACTAGCTATCCATAGCCCGACTAAGAAAGCTTCATATTCAGGTACGTTATCTGTAACTAGGAATTGGAACTTTATTCTGAGTGTGGCTTCCATACCAAGTGGTCCTTGTAATACAACCCCCGCACCTTGGTATTTGGGTCCCCAGACTCCATCAACGTACATATCCTAAGGTAAGATACCATGTGGCCACTTCTCTTCACTCACTTCCACAAGTTTCATCAATGTACTCATAAGGCTCATACTAGATGTCAAATTCTCCTAACTCGATACACCATTTAGCTAGCCTTCTAGATTGATCTAGTTTTTTAAAGACGTCTTTAAAAGGTAATTCTATTTTCCTTATGATTTTATGCATTTAAAAATAGGGCCTTAACATTCTAGAAGCTACTACTAGGGCAAAGACAACCTTATGGAGAACAGCATATCGCAACTCGGCTCCTTGGAGGGTTTGACTGACTTAGTGCATAAGCCATTGCTCAAACCCCTATTCTCTTACAAGAACAACACTAATCAAGCCCTCTGTCATGGCCAAGTAGAAGACAAAGGGTTTGTCAGGCCTTAATTAATTTCAACATGGGGAGCGGTCATAAGTATTCTTTGATCTATTTAAAGGGCTCAAGGCCCTCCTCCCTCCACTCAACACTACTTCTCTCTTGAGTATTTGAAAGAGGGATAGGCAGTGGTCCTTGAAGTGGGACACAAAACATCCTAGGGTAGTCAATCTTCCTACTAGCTTTTGAACTTCCTTCTTATTTCGAGGGTTAGGCATTGCCAGTATTGATTCTATTTTATCTAGGTTGGCATTGATCCTCTTTTCAAAGATCATATAACTGACAAACTTTCCTATCTCAACCCCAAAAGTGCATTTTCATGGATTCAATCTTATATTAAACTGCCTCATTTTTTGGAAGGTTTTATGTAAGTCATCAAAGTGACAGCCTATCGCCTACTTTTGACAATCATATCATCTACATAGACCTTTATGTTCTGCCCCAATTGCTCAAAAAGGATTTTATTCATGAGTCTTTAGTAGGTGGCTCCCACGTTCTTCAGGCCAAAGGACATCGTTTGATAACAATACACAACTTCTCTTGTGGTGAAAGTCATCTTCTCTTCATCCTCAGGATCCATCCAGATCTGATGATAACCACTAAAGGTGTCCATAAATGGTAGAATCTTGAACTCTTCGGTGGCACCGACCAACTTGTCTATGGACAGCAATTGATAAGGATCATTGGGATAGGCATCATTCGGGTTTGTATAGTCGACACACATATGCCATTCCCCATTTTCTTTCTTCACAAAGACCATATTCATGAGCCACTCCAAGTATTGTACTTCTCAAATGATCCCAAATAATCTTTCAACTTTTTTCTTGATGAAGTCCTTTTTCTCTAATGTCATATTTCACTTCTTTTATTGGACTAGTCAAGTGGATGGGTTAACTTGCAGCTTGTGAATGATGATATCAGGATCTATTCTTGGCATGTCATTAGGGTATTATGCAAAAATATCCACATTAGTTTACAAGAATTCAATAAATGATTGTTTTACCTCAGGAGGGAGATCTTTGTCAATCATCACATTTCTGTCAAGGACCAGATCCACTTATTCTACAACCTTAGATAAGGACACACCAAGCTCATTATCATCTCTTGGGCCTCACAAGCTGGCCACATAACATTGTCATACCGGGGCCTAGTCTACATATATAATTATGTCTCTTATAAGTGTCATAAAAACCATTATTAGCCACTTAATATCATATCTAATATGAATTCCAAGAATGGGATTGTATGATGATGGTATGTCCAAAATCAAGAATTCAAATGTATGGGAGTCACATATAGTCCTTCCATCCTCTTTAGTGCCCATTACCATAAGGAACAGCCAGACCATCCCAAGTGTTAGCAGTTCATCTCGCCCAACTCCAAATTTAGGCCCTAAAATTAGAGTTAATGAATATCTTCTAGCTCTAATTTTTTCCAATAAGTTAATGAAGAAGACATTGGAGCTGGCTCCTCATCCAAGTAAACCCTTTCAATGTCCAAATTGTTGATTCTCACAGTAATGAAGATTGGGTTTACATGAGGGGCTAATAACAAGATCCATCTGGTCTAGTTAAAACATTCCTGGCATTGACTGCTTCTAACTAGACAGTCTCACGTTTCTGTCACTTTTGAGTTGCAAAAGACACCCCGTTGTTAATCATATATACAACCCCTATGGATAGTCTAGGATTTCTATAGTTGTCTATAAGGGGTGATTGAGGTCTTTCTTACTATTGTCCCCTGTCATGATCTTCATCCTCATCCCCTTTTTGGGGCTTCTCTTCTTATCTTCCATAGGGGGATGTTGCCCTAACCAAGTACTTATTCAATTTCCTGGCTTGAACCATTTCCTCAATGAGTCATTTCAGCTGCCAACAGTTTTCTATGTTATGGCCTTTGTCCATGTGGTATTGAAAATATTTCTTCAAGTCTTTCATATTTGTGCGGCCTATCAGTAGCGGCCATTAAGGTTCCTAGTTTTTCCTTTCCAATGCATATAAAATGTTTGTCTTTGTCTCTTTTAGCCTAGGAAAAACTGGGTCTGGTCACGATAACTCGACACCCTTACTTCGCTTTCTAGATGCAAATCTACCCTATTGAGGTCTTGGCTATTCCTTCTACATTGTAGGTTAATTGAGTTCCTCCGCATGCATATACTAAGTAGCTTGATCAAAGAACTCTTTTATGCTCCCAATGGGGTTTTCACGTAATTCCCATGCCAATATAAAATCCTTCAATAGCCCTTGAGTTATGGCTACCAGATGAAGTTCTGGCGACAAATCTTGAACCTGCATTGTTTCATCATTAAACCTTCGAACGAAGTCCCTCAATGACTCATCCCTTCCCTATTGTATCTTCAACAAGTAAGCCACTATTTTATGGGTAGGTCTACTTGCTAGAAAATAGTAAATGAATGCTTGAGAGAGGTCTTTGATAGATTGGAAGTGTTTCCCCTTGTTGGTTCCAAACCAAGAGGCTATTGCTCCTATTAGTGTTGAACTAAATGCCCTACATATAATAGCGTCTGAACTTCTTTCGAGCCCCATGAAGGTGATGTATCTCTAAAAATTATTAACAAGGTCCATGAGGCCATCGTAAAGGTTAATCTTCGGCATCCTAAAGTTATTAAGAGTGGGAGCATTGATGATCTCATCCATGAATGGTTGAAGCAACATGTACTCGATGTCGATGATGGGGGTAGATCCCATAGTAGAAAGTTCATGTACCTTTATGTGCAACCATTTGATCCAGCTTTTGGAGGATGGCATCCATGTCATTGCCACCAAGGCCATCAGAGTAGCCCACTTAAGGTTCCCCTAGGGGAACAAATAGTGGTGGATCTTGAAGTAGGACTCGTTAGGGTTCGTTAAGAGCTAAATGTCTTTTAGCAACCTCTTCAGGCATTATTGGCAAGGCCTTTTATATCTCTTGTTGGATGGTTGTTTTCAACTACTCAAAGAAAGCATGTCAGAGTGCCTGAAACTGATCATCATTTAAGGAGGCAGGGCCCTTCCCTTTGCGGGGGTCGCTCTGTGGTGCCTGAGGCTCCTATTTTTTTTACCCTTTGGACAATTTCTTCAGGTTGTGATCAGGTCCTTATGCTAGTTTTCGTGCTTGTTTTCCCTATAAGGCTTGATCCATATGAGACCTCCCAATGTTCACCATGTTCCCTGGAAACAGCGTAAAATTGATAGTTAAAGTGGGATATTGTGAACCGGGCAGGGCCAGCTCAGAAGCTCTAGGGAGTGATGAACCAAAGATCCTGAAAACCAAAGAAAATGTCAAAGCCTTAAGATGCTTTTTCCTGTGAAAACCCTTCAATGATTAAGTCAATTTTGGTAATAGTGAAAGTAGTTGGGATGCTAAGTGAATTCTTTGTACCTCAGTATTAGTGAAGGAAGCTTATATAACTATGGGAAATTAGAATGGTTCTCTTCAGATGAGAATTATCCTATAATTAGGGAATTCTGTTTTTGTCTTTACTATGTTTCCTTTTTGATTCGTTTGGAGCTGGGCTCCTCGTGTCTTACTGCCGACCTTTATAACATGGTCTTTTTTCATTGTAGGCCGTGGGTGAGCCCATATGTTACCATTAGGTTATTTGAAAACTTATTTATCTAAGCAAAAAAAGGGTGGATTCTTTAGCATAGTTCTTATTCTTCATACCTCTTGTTTCAATTCACATTGTTGAATTGGGTGAGGGCCTCTAACCTGTTTTAGGATGTTTTGTGGAGCTTGAAGCATCTTGGGTACGAGCTTTCTATCAACGAGGTTCACATCAATTTATGCCTAAAAATGGTTATTTTGATGAGCAATACTTAAATAACCTTAAGCCACTAAGTATAACCGTGGATGTATAGTTTTTCTAAAGAGATCGAGGACTAATCTAATTTGCACTCTTTCATGATACCAAAGAGTCAAAACCTTGCATGCCATTATTACCGCATGTTCACATACAATCTCAGTATTTAAGCCATATGTATGTCAGGATATAGACATTTTTATTTTAGGTGAATAATTAGGGTGTTATCTTGAAAATAATAAACCATGTTTAATTTGATAGAACTAATGATATTTTGTATTTTACAATTTTTTTAATTAACGGGTAAAATTTATCTTAAGTTCTATACTTTCGCTTTAAAATTGTAAATAATTAAAATAAAAATCTTATATGGGTTGGTTCTAATAATTAAATAGGTTCATTGTAAATGTATTATCGTAATTTTGAATTCTTGAAAATTCATAAGCTAATGCATCCAAAAAGAAACTCAAGTAAAAATTAATTTTTCTTAAGGGTAAAATCCATCGATCTTGCATTTTTTATTTCTCCTAAAATGGTCCATTTACTCAATTTATATCACCATAAAGTCCTCCATCTCGTAATGTGCATCCCACTCTAGTCTCTTTCATCAATTTCTCTATTATCTCAAATGAAAGTTGATAACATGACATTTCTGGATTGAAGTAGCAATGTTTTATAGCCATGTGGCATCGTCTTTCATAATGACAAATGATTATACTGAAATAATAATAATAAATTAACTAAAATTAACACAAACACATAATGTTAGGGACTTCAAATATAGATAACCCAAAATTCATTTCTTCCCAAATCACAATCAACTCCCTCCGCCTCAACCTCCTTTTTCGCTAGAGCGCTGCCGCCGCACTACTCCTGCTGGAACCCACATTTCGGTCCATTCCGGCATCCAACTAGACCAGACCAGCCTAAAGACCCAATCACTGGTGCAAAATCATCTCACCGTTCTAAACTAAAAACAAAAAACGGGGGGAACCTAGAAGATTTGAAGCAAAAATAAATCTTTAAACGATGTCCCTATCATGATTTCCGGATTAAGATTGGATAGGCAGTGACTACGCGACCTCCCTCCACCAGCTGCAGCACGATTTTCACCACCGATTCATCCTTAAAGAGGATGGGGTTCCCAATACATGCGGCGGGATCTGGGAAATGGGTGGGAGGAGATGGCGGATGGGGAATGTGGATTCTAGTTGAGGCGGTGGAGGCAAAGGGAGTCAACGGTGATTCAGGGAATAAATAAATTTTGAGTTATTCTATAAGATTATGATCCCGTGTCAATTTTAGTCTAAAGGTTTTTATTTTTTCAGTATAGTCATTTGTCATTATGAAATAAGATGCCATGTGACTTTAAAACATTGTCATGTTGATCTAGAAGTGTCACATCATCAAATTTTATCCGAGATAGTAAAAAAAATTTTGGAATGGACTTGAATAGCATGCACATCATGGGTAGGGGACTTTATTGTGACATAGATTGAGTAAAGAGACTATTTTGAGACAAATCAAAAAGCTGAGGCACCATCAATGGATTATACCCCTTCTCTTAGTAAGTACAATGAAAATATGGGTAAATTGCACCTGTGGCACCTAACCTTTTATTATTGTCCTATTTGGACCCTAACCTCAAAACCTCGCATGTGATGTCCTCAACTTCAATTTTTTGTTCAATTTTAAACTTTTGATGAACGGAAAGTGTTAAAATTGATGAAATTAGCCATGTGGCATGCTAACGTGGGCAATTTGCCACAATAGCATAATTATTTGATACTGGTGATGATGTGGCAAGGAATAAAATAATTAAAAAAATATGAAAAATGAAAAATAATAAAAAATTAAAAAAAAAACCCTACTGCTGGGCTCAACCTCCTCACTCCCCCACCGCCTCCAGCCTTCTCCGCCAATCGCGAATGGACACAAAATGGACTTTGGGTTGGTGATAAAAGCCAGGAAAGTGCCGCTGAACGATCCAATTGTGCCGCGAGGGAGTCCTTTATGGATAGCCCTGGAGGTCATTCGCCGAGAATCTCGAGGGCCTATGAGCAACGTCTGGTCGTTGGGATGCACCATCGTCGAGATGCTCACAGGTAAGCCTGCCTAGGAGGATCGCGGGTTCGAATCGCTTCAATGCATCAGTTACTCGAACAAGTTCTCGGAGTTCCCCTCTCAGTTGTCTGAAGTCGGTCACGATTTCCTCAATAAATGCTTGAGAAGGGATCCGAACCAGCGGTAGAATTACGATCAGCTGCTCGAGCATCTTTTTGTAGCGACGGCAATGCTACTGAGTGAGACGGTAGAAGTTTCTCCGCGTTGCATTCTGGATTTTGATGATGCGGATTTCAACAATTGCAGAGAGACTAAATGTTGCAAAAGCTGTAGCAAGGGATGGATTGGTATATTAGCGATAGGGGGAGAGCCAAACTGAGGTCCGCTTTCTGGTCCGTTTGCATCCGTTTGCAATTGGTGGAGGAGGCTGGAGGCGGCAAAGGAAGTAGAAGGCTGAGCCCAATGGCAGTTTTTTTTTTAATTTTTTATTATTTATTATTTTTTCCTTGCCACATCATCACCAGCAACTAATAATTATGCCCCTATGACAAATTGCCCACATTGGCATGCCATGCGGCTAATGCCGTCAATTTTAACACTTTCCGTCCATCAAAAGTCTAAAATGGAACAAAAAATGAAGGTTGAGGATGTCCCATGCAAGGTTTTGAGGTTAAGGTCCAAAATAAGACAATAATAAAAAGTTAAGGGCCACGGGTGCAACTTACTCATAACGTGATTGCAACACGTTACAAGGTCAATGAAAATTGAGTTTTTTAATACATTATCCGAAAAGGTTGATTGCACCTAATTTTAAATGTTAGTTAAAATCACACTCATTCTAAAGTTTCATAATATACACTTACCTTTTATTTTATCGTAAAAAAATAGAATTATTTTTCCTTTGACTCTTGCAGCCTTCAATCATAGTTTTTCAGTATTTTAGGCTTACTCCTTGACATTTGTTAGAAATTACAATTACATAGATTTGAAAACGTTTTCTTGCCCCTATGTTCTTTTAATATAATTACCAATTGTAGAAAAAGATTATTGCTTTACCCTAAAATAGAAAAAATTTAAGTAACTGATACTATTTAGTGCCTAAAAAAACTCTTAATACACATTATCTTAAGGAATTTAGGTCCTCCTGTTTTAGATTTTCTTTTTATATAAGTCAAAAGAATCACAATTAATAAATGAAAGTTGGTTAAGTTTTTTTTGTAATTAATAAAAGGAGAGATTCTATATGTTTTCATAAATTTTCATTGATAGAAGACAAATAATACTTTGTTATGAAAAAAAGTTAAGATACCTATAAAGTGTTTCCTTCATTCTAAAACTCTTGCAACATATTCTTTTTTGAACAGTCTCAAATCATTATAACATTTCTATATTTAATAAATTATTTTTACCATACTGCCCTTGAAACTATCATTTTAATATTAATTTTTTAGCTTTATTGATTTACATGCAAAACGTTGAGGATAAAAGTAAAAATAGCACATAAAACATTTTTTACTTGCTAAATCTTTGCACCAGACAAAATGGTTCAATATATGGCGTTGTCTTCAAAAAATACTGGTAAACTCAGTGAAGAATCTAGAGATCCTCTAGCTTTCTAGGAAAACTACCATTTTTGTAAAGAGTTTATATAATTTACAGATTAATAATGATTGTTTTTCCCTTTTGGTAATGTGAATGTTCTGATTTAGTTATACCTAGATTGTTTTGTCTGCCAAATGAATCAACTTAGGATGGTTCCCATTTTAGCTTTGTCTTCAGTAATATTGGCAATAACTATTTTTTTGCCACTATTTTTGTGGTGATAATAGGTTTTGATTTCTTTTTGTCACTTTTCCTTGAGGATGTTATTGGGATTAATTATTATTCGATCTTATAACCCTCATTCCTCCTGCTTTTCCAAGTTACTCCTATACTCGGGACATATTTTTATCTGGGTGATTATTGGTTTTTGTTCTAACTTTTCAAGTGTCAATTTCCCTTAACTATCCATTGTGCCCCATGAGATTTCTGAATCCCTAGATTCATTATGCTCAATAGCTTTTTGAATACTTAATTTTAAAAAGTATATTTCAAGTTTACACTTTGGTTATTTCTTGATGGTGGCATTCCACCATTGTCTCGAGTACCCTACCAAAGTTTTTGTGATACCTCAGTGAAATTCCATTTTTGGCTCTCGTTCTAAATTGTATATGAAATTTCATTCTTGGCACAAAGCCTCCGTAATGTTTCATTCTTGGTGCTTCATTAGCAGTTTCTGTGAAACCCTATTATTGGCAATCTAAGTACAGACCTAAAGAATTATTTGGAGAATAAAATAAATTTTGGAATAAACTCTAACTTTTTATTAAGAAAATATTGTAAAATAATAACATTCCTTGTCATTTATGAGAAAGCTTGGCCCCTTACATTGTACTTCTCTAAGGTGTTTCAGCAGTAATGTTCTTGATTCCTTGTGGGCTCTTACATATTCCTTTTGTTTTAGGAAGAGGACTTCTTAGTCTTCTTCCCCTTCATCCTTTCAAAGAGGATTTGTTGAATCTTTTCCTTTTCGTGTAACTATTCGAATACCTTGTTGGATATCTTGTCCATTTTATTTTTTTGTTCTCAAGGGTTCCTTTCTACTTGTACAAGGTCAAATTTTTTGTCAACATGGTTTCAAAGTCATAATTATGCTTTATTTCAAGCTCTTAGACTTTTTATTCTCCTTTTTGGCTAGTATTTGTAGTGTATTATGCAAGCCTTATAGGTCTTTATGCCAATTTTCCTTGTTAGTATGAGGGCTAACTTTTGGGCTTCTCACTTAGCTATTTTTGTGGGGAGTGCATGGACTTCTCCTGGCTCCCCTTCTACTTAACCGAGTAAGGACATGACTACTCATGTGGTGGCTTTTTAAGATGCTACTCATGGTAGGCTTTTTGGTGAATCTACAGGAAGTTGTCTTGAAAATAAAGTTGACTTATGCCTGACTTGTACTCTTCTTGGGTGCCTTGATAGTATACACGGGTTTTGCCAGAAATTGCCTTGGTTATAAAGTCAGTGTATGCCAAACTCATAACTTTTTATGCTTTGCGAATCCAAACTTTGTGCAACATACTGGTGATGCTTTTGGTTCTTGATATGGTAAAATGGTTCGGGTTATTCTATGGTGCCTTTCTTACTTAATAGGGCTCCTAATGTTAGCACCACATCTTTTACTATGGGCCTACTAGTAAGCCACAATTTCCTAACCCTCATTTCCTCCTTGCAACCTAAGCTTAATGCTCTTTCATGCGAGGTAATAACATGGCTTGTTCAATCGGGACTACCTAGGGGTTGGAAGTTTTTAGTCCATCCTAGGTTACTACTAGTGGCCTTTTTGGCTACCTTTTCGCTTATTGAGTGCCTAGCCACTCTTTAGGGCAAAGGTGATAATGCACAAATTATGGACCCTTTTTCCCTTTCAGGTTTATTCATAGGCACCAATTTTCAGAGCTTATCACCATTTAATGTTCTAGTTATGCTCTATTTTCCTTTTTTTGGCTAAGATGATATTAGCCAACCTCAATGGGTCTAAAGCCTCCCCAATTATCCATTTCTAAGCAACAGTTTTCGCAAGTGCTCTGCCAGGGGCTATCACTTGTCTTTTTCGCTTAATAGGTCGGGCTATGGGTTTTATTCTATGTATAAGTTACATGATGCTAAGATTAACCCTTAGTACTTATTAGGAGAGGAGACGAATATTCATATATGTAAAAGCTTGCCATAGGGTACTAACTTCTGTTAGGAACTTGGCACTAACCTAGATGGCTTACCTTAGTAGCTTTATTTTCTTTATGTCCACAAGCTACTCTTGCCAACACTTTTGACTTTGTGCTATTGCCGTTGAGGGAGCATGAGAAAATTTTCCAAATCTTTTTCTAAATGATATAAATGTATATATCCCTTCCATCTATTACAAATGTCATGGTCAAGTACCTCACATTAGGACGCAAGTGCAACAGGCCTTGCATCCCTCTATCGATGAAGGTATTATATGGAGAAGGGACATCAATGATAATAAACTTGATCAGAGTTGAGACATAAAGTTCGTTTCCATATCCTAGAGCCTTTCCAACCAACATGAATAGTGGCTTTACCCAACCCAAGATTGGAAATTTTTTAGGGGCGATCCCATAGGTCAGGCTAGTCATTAACATAAGCTTGTTCTTTGGGATGCCGAGTTTTGGGAGGACCTTCACGAAGAGCATATTTGTGTTTGAAGCATTGTTGCAAAAAACCTTATTTACATCCCATCTAGCTATTATTGTTAAAATGATGACCTATTCGCATTGGAACTAGTATAGCTCTTTTACCTTATTCTTTTTCTCAATTAATAAGGCCGTGATTGTGAGGATGTGGATCACGCCAACAGGAAAAGGCACTTTTCATGAGGGAGTGATCCCTTGCATTTGTCCCTCCTTTAGTTAGAGTAATTCCTCATTCTCTTCTCAAATACCTTCATTCATTCCCCTTGGGTGGACATAGCTACTTCAGGTATTATTGAAGCTTGCCCTACTTAAGCAAGCTTAGATAATTTCTCAACTAGTGGTATTCCTCTATGTCATGGCTAGGTTTTCTGTAAAACTAGCAATATTTGTACAATTTTCTTTCGGTTGTGGATTTTAAAGGCTGAGGCCTTTGGGCATTTCCCAGCCATTTCAAGGTCATTAATGCATTTATCTAAAAAGTGTTGAATCTGATGCTTGTCAAGTTACCTCCATTGCTCCTGTTTTTCTCCATTATTTTAGCCACTTGATTGGTGGCCCGAGCATGAGACTTGAGGATGTGGCATAGTAGTTAAGGTAGGGCTCTTTTCTCTTGAAAAATCTACTGAGCATCATCGGCATTTCAGCATTCATATACTATGCCACTTTTTTTAATAACTTGGTTAGTGTGGAAGGTGTGAGGAACTGTCCTAATAAATACCTAATTAATTTCTCAATTAGGCTAAATTGTTCTATTGCCGAATCCAACTCTTAATTAGGCCAGAATCATTCCTCGTTTCTAGGATCTTTTGCCAAGATTTACTATGTAAATTCTAGCCACTTGCCTAACATTTAGTATTTACTTAAGAGTTAAGAAAAACATTTACTTAGTTTCAATAAAACACATAAGTTTATTAAACTAAGATAGTGGTTTGGTGAGATTTAAAGAAAACATGAAATAAAAATGTGCGACTGTGTAAGAAAAACATTTTTAATATTCATACATGCACAAATAATATATCATGCCAAACCATAGATGAAAACTACACTCATAGCATGTAAATACTACGGCAACACAATATCTAAGTGTTTTTACTATCAACATAAGCAAGTAATGTCATGGGTTGATAAGCCTAACTCAAATTAATAATAATACATGCCACGGTTATGCTAAGTCAAAGTCAATACCAATAGACCTCATACTAGCTACTACCACCGTGCTACAAAATAGTCATGACCCAAATAGTCGGTAGGCCCACCTTTGCCTAGGAGAAATAAACCCAAGCAAGGAGTGACCCAGGAAGTCCTTACCCGACTACCTTGCTATATAAGGCAAATAAGTTTAGAGTTAGACTCTGACCATAAGTGCATGCAACATATGAAAAACGAACATGTAGTATATGTAAAATGTACCTATGAGAAACTAACAAACAAGTATCAAATAATCACTGTGGATTATTTGTCTCTTGGACGATGTTATCTGCACATTAACAATAAGGGTAAGTTTATAAAATACTTAGTAAGGCATTCTAAAATAAATAGTACATAGCAACATCACACATAATGGACCATATGCACACATTGTTATGCATGCATAAATATTGCCCGTAAACTATATAAGTGTGCCATGAGCTCATATGGTGTGGAGTATTATATAATGATCATCATATCATGTCTCTTGGGGTGCATGACTCCTCATACTTCTCACACAAGCAAGCAAGAAAACAAACAACAAATAAACAAACAAACAAAATACCCATTGGTCCATTTTTGCCCTTAAGCATGCATCCTTGCATTTGCCCTTGAGCTTACTAGCTTTCACTAACTCAAAAACTCCCTTATTGTATATGGTAAGGTTTGACCCAATTTGATGTGTGTCCTAATGCCTTTGGATGTATTTTGCCTCATCTTGAGACTTATGCCTCGTTGGGCGGATGTATGTGCTTATTTATGGCCCAAGTCATTTAGTAGGCTTGAGTGCCATTTGAGCTCTAGGGTTTGTACCATGGGCTCCCCTACATGGGTCATACCCAAGGCATAACCCAAGGCCAACATGGAAACCAAGCCCATAGGACATGCCTCTATGACCTCCTAGGTGCGTACAGCCACGAGCCCGTAGGCATATGCACACGCACACCTTGGGTGTGCCATCGGGAGCCCCTTAGACACACACGGTTGCGTGACCCCTTTGTTAATTTGTGCCCAAAAGCCAATCATGAGATGATTGTATTTTTTGCACATTGAGTCATTATATTTTATTAAGGTATTAATCCAGCAATTATGTTTGTTGTTTTTGTTTCTGCGTAACTTAACAAACATAATTGTAACCCTAGAATAATGATATTCTCAAACGTCCCTAGTCTAGTATTATTGTGGAGCGGGTTGCGATAATACATAATGACTAGCATATGTGGAGACTAATATGAGATATGTAGTCTGCATATGGGTACAAGTTGGAGAACTTGTGTACTTGACCGACCCACCATGAGAACACTACATGGATCGTTATATGAGTGTCATAAGTGATTCTCATAGTGATCATGGTATATGTAGTTCTTCGACCTAAGATCATCAGGGTTCCCTACATGTGAGTCAAATACTTTGATACTTTCCTTTGTTGCACGTAACTGAGTGAACTTGAAAGAGGTCATTGGGTATGTCACATATCATGCGGAGGGATTTGTATGATCAAGATGAGATTTGTCCCTCCTATGTAACGGGAGTGATATCTTCAGGCCCCTTGATAGAGTAAGACTTAGAAAAATGAATGGCCATGCTCGGATGAGTTGATATACGATATCAATGTCATCAGTTTAAGTTAGTCTACTTGGTAATTAAGAAACCAAAGATTGGGCTATACGAGAGTGACACATTCCATGTCTCGTGCTTGGTCTTGATATCTTAGACAAAGGGACAATGACATATATCGGTGATGATCATAAAGGTTTAGTCAAATCATCGACAATCTTGTCACTTGGGTAGCAATGATGTGTTACTAGACACCGCTCATTGCTTATGATCATAAATGTGATTTATGATCATTGTCAACGTGGTAAGAGCCTATTGGGTCGCACACATAGAGCTATTTGGATCATTAGAGTGGATAGGCTAATAATTTGGGTTTTGGTTTCACAATAATTTCGTATTAATAATGGGCCCAACAGTTGAGCAATTATTAAGCCTAAAATTAAAGTCTAATTGGATTAGGGCTTTGAAACTCATTAGGCCTGGAAGTTGAGTCTCACTATAAATACAACTTCTAGTGAGAAATTCGCAGGTCACTTGGATCCTGGAGGGTTTCGGTTTACCCGATTTCGCTCCCAAAACCCATCACCCTTGGGTGCATACATGTGCACTTTGTCACACCCAACTCACCATGCTCCTAGAAACCCCAAAATACTCATGCACCTAGGAGCCTATGCCACACACGCATAACCACATACTGAGCTCTTGAGCTCGATCACAACACCTACACACCCAAACTAAGGCACACATTTCTTGTGCTTGCCAAACCTTGAAGCTTTAGCCACACTCATCTACTAAGCACCCAATGTTTAATCCACACACCATTTTACAGTCCATGCACCAAGGACACCACCTATTGCCCAAAACTATGAGCTAGGTTTTACCTTAGTGCCACATGAGCCCTATTTGGCTCTATTGGTCACCCCATGCCCTTTTTGCCTTACAATTTGTCCTAGTTTTTAAAAGCTAAAACAAGGCCAAAGCTTCCCAAAGAAAAAAGGGCTAGAACACCTTACCCTTATGTAGATCACCACCTTGCAAGCTCAAGTTTCAAGCACCAAGATTCATTTTCTAGTTTCATTGGAGTCCTTTAATTATAGAGTAAAATAACCACTTGACCAATCAACATTTTTTATCCTAGGGCAACGTTTTTTACTGCACATAAACAAACCCAAATGACCTCCACACCTTGGTAGAAAATCTCAAACCAAAACTCCTTTTTAAAGCTCCACAGTTCTCCTCCCTCTCACCAGGCTTAACCTCAACAACCAAGGGTTTTTATGATCAAACAGGTTGTTGTTTAAAGAAGAGGAAAAAAGGCCTAGTAAAATAAAGTTTCTCACCTCAAAATAAACAGTCCAAAACCGTGGCCACCTCTTAGGGAAGAAAGAAACCAAACTCCTAAGCCCTCCCTTACAACAAACACACTCTCTCCTTGATTTCTCACTTGCAAGCTTTTTTTCTCTTATTTTTCTTTCTTTCCTTTGGTGAGTTTCTATGTTTTTGAGGGTTTAGGACGTGCTAAATGGGAAGAAGAAGATAAGGAAGTGAGCTGGAGTGTTTGGGGATGAATGAGGATGGAAAATGGGTGAAAGGGTTAAAGTGGTAAAGGGTTAAGGCTTTTGTATGGTTAATAGAGGTTTGGGCTACTTAACTAAGGGACAATGAAGCTCACCAACATGTTTTAAGCTCATTTATTACCCCATAAACAGGTTTCTTCATTCCTTAAAGTGTCCAAGAGGTGCTTGGAGTAAAAGAACCTTTTAAGCCTCAGAACCCTTGGTTAAAAGGAAGTCACCTCCATAAAATTCTCAAATATATCTCTGTTTGCACTTAAATTCTTAGATTTTCTTTCCTCCAATTCCAACCATGTATTTTCATTCTCTTGATCAGGTTTGAATCTGGTTTCCCAGGTTTGACTTGAGTTTGATCAAGTTTGACAAACCAAAATTACCAAAATGCCCTTCTTAGCTTTTAATGCAAGAAAAGTCTAAAACTTGGTCAATTTAACTCCAAACTGCACCAAATTTCACAAAATGGTTTCAAATACCATTTCTCACCTTACCAGAACCTTTTTGACCATCTTTGACCAAAAAATTACCATTTTACCCATCTCGGTTCCTTAGCAAGAAAAAACCAATCTTTGGTCAAATTGAGTTCGAATTTCATCGAGATGTTCATTTCACCCCTAGTAGCTCAATTATATCTCTCTTGGTCACATTTTGACCTTTGACATGCCAAATTACCAAAATGCCCCTAGTTGCCCTTGTGGTCAATTTACCTTAGATTTTTAATCCTATGAACTCCAAGGACAATTTGACTCATTGAATTAACTTAAACCTAACTTGCAAGTGTAATCTTATCAACGATTATGTAAATAAAATAAATTAATTACCTGATAAAATAAGGGTTCTCACACAAGGTGCCAATTTAGGGCATTCAAATACAAGGTGGGAATCCTTCCTTGATCATTTTCATATGGCAATAATTCTGATGTCTGAGTGGAGGTCATATATATGAATAGACTCTTAGTTCCTTTAGATGTACTCTTGGATGGTCTCATTGTTGCTTTGTTATACATCAAATAGCTAAAGATGTCTTTTGGTAATCGGCTGACTCTCCATAAAATGTTGAACGAAAGCCGATTTAAGATCTTAAATTAAGAAAGTTCTATATTTTGAGGTTCTCAAACCAAATAGAAGTTGGTCGATTAAGGTTAGCTTAAAGAACCTAGGATAGTTTGTACTTTAAGGGATATGATTCTGTGTACTTGCATACTTAACCGCTTGGGGTCCCCTTACCCGTTGTAGATATCTAACTGAGGGATCTTAAAGTCGTGTGGCATGGGTGCCATTAGGATTTGTTGGGTGAATGGCTGTTGGTCACCCTTTGGTTGGCCAATCAAATGAGACCATACTGGCCTCTAGATGATCTGAGTCTCCAACTTGCCCAGTTTCTCCAAAATGCGACCCATCTTGTTTTCTAGCTAGGGATTGAAGGTCCTTTCTGGGTGCCCTACTTCCTACTTCTACCTTCCCACAGTTTTTTTTCTGCTGTTGGGCCACTTAGGGCCTCTTATAGTATGTCCTCCAATTAGTCTTTCCTCCATCCTTTGAAAGATTTCCTCTGCAATTTTATGCTGGAAATCCTTCAGATTAGATTTGTTGAGGACAATAGGCTCATTATCAATAGCATTTTAGGCTGTTCAGGCACCTTTTCAGCGAATGTCCACCATGGTTATTTCTCTAGCCTATAAGTAAGCCTTCCCCTAGTACACAACCCTTGTGCACTGATGATGGCGCTTAGTTAGTCCATTGACTTAGCCAGCTTCTTGTTCACACTAGATAGCATTAATCATAGCCAACACAAAGGAAATTTGAACAAAAATGCACACACACACACACACATGTGTGACCTCTTTCCTAACCTTGTTTTGCCACAATAAAAAAAGAGTATACCCAAGTACAAAGTGTCTAAGGTTGACTCATGAGCTAGCCTATCATATATGTCTGTTAGACCTTTTGTAGCCACCTTGGTCCTATGGCCTAACCATATAAAGTTTGTGGTAAACAGCCCCAATGACTAGGCCAATCACTAGGTAACTACCTGGTAATATTACCACGTGCAGTGGACATGCAACCATTACTAACTATAACCATGCCACACACGCCCATGTGCTAGAATACCAACAAGACAGTTATAGGTACCTCCTTTGTTGATAATCGTTTGGCAACCATCCCCATATCTACTCCATGTACATGGCAAATGCCCTTGGTGCCACCTTAGGTCGGGCATAGGCCCATCTTACCTTGCCCATACCACTGGCATACACATAGCCCACATAGCAAGCTTACTCGAGCACAGGTCCACATATTACGCACCCAAAGTCACACCCACCAACGTTCTCACAAGCCCATGAACCTAATGAGCTTAGCGTTAGCTTGAGGTCCTTATTGTTGCTTGTCCTAGCTCCATATGTGCTTGCCCATATGCGTGCTACACCATGCCCCATGACTATACATAATGCAGCTCTATTTTTGTGCCACTTCAAGCCTATAATGAGCAACCTACAAGCCCAACATGCCCAGTAAGCCACTAAGTTCGAGTAAACACACCTTCTCCGCCACTTGGGTCTAATGTGTATAAGGTTTTCTCACACACTAGCCTTTCAATACACAACTCCAACACTTAGGGGTCCAATAGCCATCCTTACTGTTCCTATAAATTGCGCCATTTGGTAAAGCCTAGTCTTTGGGGTTCATTCAAAAAGGTGAGGTCTACTTTAGTGAGATTACAAAAGCACACAAACAAGAAGGGAAAGTATATGGGGGAACCACAGAGTGTTTTCCAGAAGGGGGGAGGGGTATCTTACACTCAAGGTAGTTCTCTGGTGAGGGTGTTGTAAGGTAAGAGTATGGAGGTCAATGTAACCTGGAAAATGGGTGAAGTTTCCCTTATATAGCGTTTTTGGGATGAATCATAGACATCGATTAGTTTGGTCATGTGTCCCCTATCGCGCTATATGTCTTGACATGACAACATGATTTGGTGGTTGGCAACCTTTCCCCAACTACATGTACAGATGTATGGATGAAGGAGCATGACACTCGAGATGGTTCAAGTATAGATCTACCAAAGAGAGTTCTTGGTTTGTATATGCAAGTGGCCAACTTAAGTGCGAGTACCTTGGACATGGTCACCTTCCGAAGTGTGTTTAAGGATGGAAATTGGGGTTGGTTAGGTCAAGCCATTCAGGTTCGGATTTAATTTGATTAGCATTAATTTGTGTTTAGGTCAGGTTAAGGTCAAGTTATTTGAGTTTAGGTTGAGTGAATTTCAGGTTCAGGTTAGGTTGAGTTGGGTTTATTTGGGTTCGGATTCAACACAGGTTGGGTTGATTTTAGTCTTGGATAATTTCAGGTTGAGTTTCAGTCCAAACTCTGGTTTACCAATCGGGTTTGTTTAGGTTACTGGTATATATGCTAAAATTACTTAATCAATTCAATTTTTTTGTTTAATTTTTGTTAAAATTTAAATTAAATTATTTAACTTTTTAGCAATTAATTTATGTTAATTTTTCTTTTCTTAGTATGTTAAATTAAAAAATTCATAAAAATTTTCATAATAATGTTCCAACAAATTTACTATGATATCCAACTTTTGTTATGGAATTACTACAAAGTGTAACTCTAGTTCATTATTGCTCTATTAGTTACTAAACTAAAAAATTTCAAAAATTATGGATGAAAAAGCAAAGATTTAAAAATTTTAGGGACTTATGTTGTTATTATGTTGACTAAAATGAAAATTTTTAAAATTTAGGTGACTTATTGCACTATACTTAAAAGTTTAAGGATCAATGTTGTAATTTGATAGTTGCCTACCAAAACCATCAAACTTACTAAATATGGAAGTAAAATAAGAACCCAAATATGAAATTTATTAAATATGAAAGCCCCAAATATAAAACTTATTTAATATGGAAGGTAATAAAAGAGGAAAGTTAAGATTAAGGGTAAAAATTAGAATTAATTGTTGAAGTTTAGGATAAAGGTTAAGAGCAAGATTAAGTCTTAAGGTCTAGTGTTTAGGGTTTTGAGGTTAGGATTGAGGGCTTATGGTTAAGGTTAAGGTTTCAATTACGGTTAGAGTTTAGAATTTAGGGTTTAGGTATAGTGCTTACAGTTAGGATTGAGCGCTTATGGTTTAGGTTATGGTAAATGTTTAGGATTTTGGATTTAGGTTTAGGGCTTAGGGTTTATGGTAAATCAAATTCAAATTCAAAGATAAATTATTGAAAACCAATCTTGTATTTACCATTCTTATTAATACAAGATAGAAATATTAGTAATAGGGGGCAATGCAGGAATGTTAATACTAGCGAAAGAAAAAGCTATTAAAAAAATTAATTTGACTAGACATAAAAATATCATAATTTGAAACATTTGAAATTAATTGAATCAAATTTCAAACAACGAAGAGATCCACATTAATTAAATCAAATTTTAAATTTCTTGATTTAAACAATTAACTATATTATATTAATATTGTATTTGCCAATTGAAGTTTGTGCAGCAAGTTTGAAATTTAAAACCCAAATAACCAATTCAAGTATCCAACAATTCAACAAATCTGTGCAGGCTTACAAAAAAAAAATAGAGAGAAAAATTTATGCATCCAATGAAATTTTTCTTAAATAGATTTACTGCTACTCGATCTGAATTAGTTGACGTCTAATTTAAATATCAAATGAGACCAAGTGTGTCAATTACATACTTTAAAAGAATATATAAGTAAATCCCAAAATTATTAAATTCCAGAAGACCATACTTTAAAAGAATATATAAGTAAATCCTAAAATTATTAAATTCCAGAATACCCTTACATAAAACATATTATTTTATTAATTTATTCTTCAAATACCCCTAAATAAAAAATATTTTCATAGCATTTTAAAGTTTCTTAAATTTTATGGTCATAATTAATGTGTAATTTAGATAAGTAAGCAATATATAAAAAATCACAATTTTTTAAATCTCTCCTAACCATATATTTATATTGATTTGGGTTAAAATCGGGTTATATCAGGTCTAGTCATCGGATCATTTTGGGTTCATGTCAAATCAATTTTGGATGTGGCTTATTTCAAATTTGGGTTATTTTAGATTCAGATTGATGGCCTGCGGCGGCTTCATCGTATGTCATTGTAAGGGTAGGGAAGACTTCTAATGGAGGATAGCACTTTGAGAGGAGATTCCCCAGTGGAGGATACCTGAAATACTTCAGAAAACACAGGTTAGGAGGTCCCCGATGTGTATTCCTGGGGAGGAGCCTCCGACGCCTAAGTCAGTATTTTCAGATAACTGGATTATGTGCTCTTTTGTGTATTCAAAGAGAGCTTTTCTTCTTACCCCGCTAGGATGCTTTCTGGGTGTTTTATAAAGGAGGCGTGCAGAAGCCATTCCCCTCTTGTGGTCGTCCCAGATTACGACATGTGTCCGGTGGGATGCGATCCTTGCTTTTCCGGGAACGAAGTGACGCTTATCTCAGCAAAAGTCACCTGGTTGACAGCCTAGGCATTCCGAGAGTGTCGTATCGAGGTGTCCCTCTGATAGCGTGCCCCAGTGATAGCGTGTCAGATTGTACTTGGGGGACGACTTTTATGAGTTCGTACTCTCTGAGGTTACTCTAACGTTTCGGGGGATATATTTCCCGAGGATGGTTCCTCCGAGGGATACTTCTGTTTCCAAAGAGGGTCTGACCGTTCTACCGAGGTTGGTCCTACCATTTCCTAAGGAACCGAATTCCCTACATTAAGCCGGGGGAATAGCTCATCCTTCCGACCTCAGCTGGCTGTTTCCCTTTGCCGAAGTCAGTACCCCGTCAGGTCCGGGAGCTCGGCCAGTGATGGGCACCTCGGCTATCACATGCCCCATCCTGGAGGGCCGGAGCGGGGGCTTCGGCTATGTTTTCGGGAAGGTCCCTTTGCTGATCTGGCTGCTGAAACTTTTCCTGGGAAAGTTGCCTTACTTCGGAAGGCGTCTCCTCGGAGCCGAGGTACCCTCCTCTAGTTTTCTTGATGTCCTCGGAATGCACGTTACTTTTTTCTTTTTTGCTTTTTCTGCCGCAGGTCTGTGAACCATCGCGTCCTTTGGCCAGGTGTGTCAGTCATGGGTAACCGTGCCTAGGTTTTTACGATGTTAAAGGGACGTGCCCTGGTTCCTCGTGCTGCGTGACACGTGGACGCTGTTGGATGGTGAAACAGTTATCCTGGTTACGTCAACTGCACCTCTTCGCCTTCAAGGAGTAATAATGAGGCGGTTACATCTTCAAAGGATGATTATGACGACGTTTCACTTATCCTTCTTCGGTCTATATAAGCACCTTCCGTCCCATTTTGTCTAACTCTTTTGTTTTAGCTCTCGTCTGTTCTAGAGCCTTTTCTTGCCCTTTTTCTTTTTCCGGCGGCGGTTCTTACAGCAGAGTGACCTCCAGCGATTCCTTGCAGCGGTGTTTCGCAGCCCAAGTTTTAGCAAAGTCTTTAGTGGGTGTTCCCTTTTGTGGTTTGTCGTTGTTCCTCTATTTTTCCCAAAGTCATCTCTCTTTTTCTTTTTGAAAAATGTCAAATCCGACTCCATTAAGTCCGACTCCATTGATGACTGTGCGCCCTCTTTCTGAAAACCTTGCTTCTCTTGAGGCTTACCCCTATTCCACTACTTTGGAAAAGATGAAAAAATGGGTGGCAAAGTACTACCTCCCTTCTTACATCTCACCGAGGTTACCTTTGCTGGGATCTTATGCCTACGCAGCTGCTTCTTCGGGGGAGGTTACCGTTTACCGAGCTCAGCTAAAAGCCGGTCTTCGGTATCCCCCTCATCGCATGATATGCGAATTCTGCAAATTCCACGGTATTGCCGTGAACCAACTCCCCCCAAATTCTTACTCTTACTTTAATGCTTTCCTCTGCATGTGCGGGGTGTTCGGCATAAATCCCCACTTCCTCTTCTTTATACAATACTACAAACTCCACCCGGTCCCGAAGGGTGGTTTTTACTACCTCCTTCCCCAAGGGTCTGGGAGTAACAAGTTTATGTTTACCTTCGACACTAAGGATAGTTGACGAGGGTGGCAGAAGAAGTTTTTCTTTTTCCGGGTTCTCGAGTCTTGGAGACATGTGCCTATTAGATGGGCTTCAGGGACTTTGAAGGCCGACGTCGTAGATCCTCGGAAGCTCCTCACTCCGGTATTGCTTGCCGATTTTGACAACTTCGACAAACGTATTCGATTAGTGGCGGACTGGGACTCCGGGGCTCCTTCACGTTCACCCTACCCGTTTCCCATTAAGTGGGATCTTATGTCCGAGGAAGTTCTTCGGGAACTGGGAGTGATAACTGCCCACAAAAGTGACCATGGCATGCCCGTGCCTGTTCTTCCGGGGAAGAAGGCCTGGATAGTCATGCTCCTTCGGCGTGAAATTTCTTATCAAGCTTTTTCTGAGAGTAAGTCATCTTCCAGGGTTTGGTATCTGCTTTCCTTTTGGACTTACACTGATATTTTACCTTTTTACAGAGATGGGCGATCAGTCTGCCGAGTTTTATAAATCACTCTTCGACAGTCAGGCTAAGCGGGGAAAGCAAGTACGCAGGAAAACTTCTGGTAAGAGGAAGAAGTCGACTGCCGGCCCTTCTAAGTCCAAGAAGGCCAAAGCTACCACTCCTCCTCCCCCCGAGAACGTAGTTGAGGTGGAAGATCAGTCCTCTGCTCAACTTCTGACGGCCGAGAACCCTTCTTCGGACCCTGACATCCTCGGGGAGACACTAAGTCCTGCCCCTGCTACCGAGATTCTAGCAGAGCGAACGTCTGCCCAGGAGTTTGAAGAGGGCAGAAGGAGGAAAGGAAAGAACGTCACTAAGGATGTTCGGGAGGTCGGTTTTGAGGAGTGCGTCCCCGAAGTTCCACCAGGTTGGTTCCTTAGCCATTCCGCTACAAATCTCAGTATTTTTCGTATCTACGATTTTTTTGGATGAATGGCTAAGTAATGATGTCTTGATGGAACTTCGGCGTGACCTTACAGAGAACGCCCCTACTGCTTCCTGGGTAGAGACTCATGCCCGTCGGAGGACTCTTCGGGACCGACGGATTCCACGGGACAAGGTGCCACGGGAGCCCTTCTGGACGTTCACAGAGGACATGGATTTGTTCTCTGAGGATAGCCAGCTGATGGCTCCGCAAATGGCGGCGAAGGTGCTGACTAATGCCACATTTCAGTCCCTTACCACCGAATGTCCCAGCGAAGAGATCCTCGCGGCGAGGATGACCGAGCACGCTGCTTAGGTGATCCTTCCTTTTTAGAAAATTGTTTTTCTGAGCTATCACTGCCTTCCGATACTTATTTGACGCCTTTGTTTTTCTGCAGCTTTTAGCATATAGCGGGTACTTCCGCGCCTAGTCAGTGAAACAAATGGAGACCCGCTCTCGGTCCGAAGATTCCTTGCGCAAGACGAAGGACTCTCTCGCCCAATATGCCCTAAAATATGGCGAGTTAAACAAAATCGCGAAGGAGGGCCTTGGGAGTCTTCGGGCCGAGGTTGTGTCCAGTAGGCAAGAGCTTCTTACTGATTTCTCAGCCAAGGTTGAAGACCTCGGCTCAAAGTGCGTGACTCTTTCTTTAGAGAATGAGGCCCTTCGGAAGAAGACCGCTTAAGACTGCGAGAATCTTGCGAAGGCACTCGCTTTGAATGTCGATCTTCAGGCTGAGATTGTGTCGCTGAGGAAGAAGGAGACGAAGAGTAGGAAGAAGAAGAAGCTGGAGGAGAAGATTGTCGCGCTAAAAGCTAAGCTGGTGGCTCTTGGCGCCGCGAAGGACCGTAGTGAGCAAATGTCGAAGACGTCTTACCAAGATGGTTTTTGCTTGGCTCGTCACCAGGTCCTCGCTCGGCACCCTGGGCTTGACCTTTCTCACTTGTCTACTTTGGATTTTCCCAAAGAGCCCAGATCTTCATGGTCCAAAGTCGAGTTCCTCAATCTTCCTCTGGCTCAGCCTGTGTCTTTGACTGAGCCATCCGGGGATGATAATGTTGGAGAAACGTCGGATACCCCTGCTTAGTCATAGGCTTTCTTCTTTCTTCTTTGTATTTTTTGCCTTAGAATTTTTTAATGAAGAATTTTTTTCCTCCATTCTCCGTTCTTTCTTCCGAATACGCCTTCTCAGAAGCTGGTATGATTCTAAGTGTACATTTTTGGCCAACACCTGCACCTTATCTTTTGGAAGGAACCTTTTTGAACTCCTTCCGTGTTCAGATGGGTTTTTAAGCTTAGTAAGGAATTTTGTAAGGCAGAATCATCAAGGCGCACTCTTTCGGTAATGAGGGCAAATTTGTCAAGTATTTTACTGACGACTTCGGGGAGGAGTATCTTACAGGCTTTTTTCGAAAAAATGTCTAAGTATAAAATTTTTTCAGAGAGTCTGAATGCCACGTATTCTTCAACTCCACTCCCTCAATATTACCCAACTTAAAGACCCCATAGGCGAACTTCGTCGAGGACCAAATAGGGTCCACTCCAATTTGCCCGAAGTACCCCTTGCGATGGCCTTCGCTGTTCGAACTCGGCCTTCCGAAGAACAAGGTCTCCCTTTTTGATCTCCTTTTTTCTTACATGTAAATTGGCGGTGCGTGCTATCCGTTGCTGGAATGCCTTTCTCTTTAACTCGGCCATTTCGCGGTGTTCTTCGAGGAGGTCCAATTTTGCTCTCAGTCCGAGATCATTTCCTCCTTCATCGAACACCTGTACTCTTATCGAGGGCTGCATGATTTCAATGGGAATGATGGCCTCAGTCCTATATACGAGCGAGAAAAGAGTCTCTCCCGTGGCTCTTCGGGGAGTCGTTTGGTAGCTCTATAGCACACTTGGGAGCTCTCCTGGCTATTCCCCTTTTGCCTCTTTTAGTCTTTTCTTCAGGCCATCTTTTATTGTTCTGTTAGATACCTCGACCTGCCTATTGCTCTGAGGGTGAGCTACTGGGGCAAAATGTATCTTGACTCTAAGGTCCTCCATGAATTCCTGGAACCTCTTGTCCATGAATTAAGTCCTGTTATCGGCCACTATTACCCTCGGAATGCCAAATCGGCATATAATATTCTTCCATACGAATTTTTTAGCGTCCTTCGCCGAGATTAATGCTAGCGGTTCTGCCTCTATCCACTTAGTGAAATAGTCCACTGCGACAATGCAAAATTTTACTCCGCCGGGGGCATTTGGGAGAGGTCCGATGAGGTCAATGCCCCAGACGGCGAAAGGGCAGGGATAGTCTGTTGCATTTATTCTTTCCGAGGGTAGCTTTTGGATACTGGCGTGCCTTTGGCAGTTGTCGCATCTTCGGACGAATTGCCTTGCGTCCTTCCTTAGGGTAGGCCAAAAGTAACCTTGGCGGAGTATTACTCCTGCGAGGGCGTCCGTTCCTATATGGGAGCCACACACTCCTTCGTGTACTCCTTCAAGTATTTCTTTGACGTCATCCTTGCCTATACATCTTTGTAGAGGGCTTGCGTACCCTTGTCTGTACAGCTCTTCCCCAATGAGGAAGTACCTTCCTGCACGCTTTCGTATCTTTACGGCCTCTTTAGGATCCTCGGGAAGCTCCGAAGTTGCTAAATATCTCTTGAGGGAGCTTTGCCACCCCTCCCCAGAGGTTTTTATGCACATTAACTCCGTGCTGGGGTGTTTTAGTTCTTCGGTGGGTTCCTTGGCTTTGGCCAAGGCATCCGCTTGGGTATTATCTCTTCGGGGCACGTTCTTTATGTGCACCGAGTCAAAATTCCCAACGAGTTTCTGAACGAGGTCGTGATACTTAGCCAAAATTGGGTCCTTTGCCGCGTATTCTCCCTTCGTCTGTCGGACTATTAGCTGTGAGTCACTGTGGGCCACAAGGTTCTTTATGTTGGGTTTCGGGAGCTAAACAGCGCAGCGGAATTTAACCGAAACCCTCCAGGATCCAAGTGAAACGGGGTAAATCGGGTGTTCGAAAATTTTCATACCTAATTTTCGATTGAGATCTCTCACTCAACTGTAGAGTCGAATCACAAAACCTGAACAGTTGATGTGTTCAGGCTCTCTATGGTTTCCACACGAGCCTCTTGGGATCACCACGCTTCCACCACATCCCGGTAGATGCGTTTCTCTTGCGGTCGCAGTGCTAGCTTGCGTCCTCCAAGGAATTGCAAGAGAAGAGTGCGGCTGTCCTTTTTGGAGGCTAGGGCAAGGAGACCTGCGAATTTCTCACTTAAAAGTTGTATTTATAGTGAGACTCAACTTCCAGGCCTAATAGGTTTCAAAGCCCTAATCCAATTAGGATTTAATTTCGGGCTTAATAATGGCTCAACTTTTGGGCCCATTATTAATACGAAATTAAAGTGAAACCATAACCCAAATAATTAGCCCATGCACTCTAATGATCCAAAATGCTCTATGTGTGCGACCCAATAGGCTCTTATCACGTTGGCAATGATCATAAATCACATTTATGATCATAAGCAATGAGCGGTGTCTAGCAACACATCATTGCTACCTAAGTGACAAGATTGTCGATGATTCGAATATACCTTTATGATCATCACTGATATATGCCATTGTCCCTTTGTCCAAGATATCAAGACTAAGCATGAGACATGGAATGTGTCACTCTCGTATAGCCCAATCTTTGGTTTCTTGATTACCGAGTAGACTAACTTAAACTGATGACATTGATATCGCATATCAACTCATCCGAGCATGGCCATGCATTTTCTAAGTCTCACTCTATCAAGGGGCCCGAAGATATCGCTCCCGTTACATAGGAGGGACAAATCCCATCTTGATCATACAAATCCCTCCGCATGATATGTGACATACCCAATGACCTCCTTCAAGTTCACTCAGTTACGAGCAACAAAGGAAAGTATCAAAGTATGTGACTCACATGTAGGGAACCTTGATGATCTTAGGTCGAAGGACTACATATACCCTGATCACTATGGGAATCACTTATGACACTCATATAACGATCCATGTAGTGTTCTCATGGTGGGTCGGTCCAGTACACAAGTTCTCCAACTTGTACCCATATGTAGACTACATATCTCATATTAGTCTCCACATATGCTAGTCGTTATGTATTATTGCAACCCGCTCCACAATAATACTAGACCAGGGACTTTTAAGAATATCATTATTCTAGGGTTACAATTATGTTTGTTAAGTTACGCAGGAACAAAACAACAAACATAATTGCTGGATTAATGCCTTAATAAAATATCATGACTCAATGTGCAAAAATACAATCATCTCATGACTGGCTTTTGGGCACAACACTAACAATCTCCCACTTGCACTAAAGCCAATCATCCATGTATCTAATACCGATGGACCTAGAATGGCTATCATGCTTTTGCTGCGTAAGGGGCTTTGTCAGTGGATCAGCAATGTTGCTATCTGTCGAAGTCCTGCATATCCTTACATCACCCCTCTCGATGATCTCCCTGATGAGATGATAGCGTCGGAGTATATGTTTGGATCGCTGGTGAGATCGAGGTTCCTTAGCCTGTGCGATTGCTCCATTATTGTCACAATAGAGCTCTATCGAGTCGACAATGCTTGGAACCACTCCAAGTTCTGTGATGAACTTCTTGATCCAAACTGCCTCCTTTGCAGCATCAGAGGCGGCAATGTACTCAGATTCTGTTGTAGAGTCAGCTACTGTCTCTTGCTTTGAACTCTTCCAGCTCACAGCACCACCACCAATACAAAACACATAACCAGATTGCGATCTAAAATCATCCTTATCGGATTGGAAGCTTGCATCGGTGTAACCCCTTACAACGAGCTCATCTTCACCTCCAAAGACCAAGAATGCATCCTTAGTCCTTCGTAAGTACTTAAGGATGTTCTTAACAGCTGTCCAGTGACTCTCACCGGGGTTCGATTGGTACCTACTCGTCATGCTCAAAGCATATGAGACATCGGGACGAGTACATATCATGGCATACATGATAGATCCAATTGCTGAGGCATATGGAATCTTACTCATGCGCTCTCTCTCCTCGGTTGTACTCGGACACTGAGATCTAGAAAGAGTGATACCATGTGACATGGGCAAGAATCCTTTCTTGGAATCTTGCATGCTAAACCTCTTTAGCACCTTGTCAATATATGTACTTTGACTTAGGCCAAGAAGCTTTCTAGATCTATCTCTATAGATCCTGATGCCTAACACATAGGCTGCTTCACCCAAGTCCTTCATAGAGAAACATTTCCCTAGCCAAGTCTTCACAGACTGTAGCTCAGGAATGTCATTCCCGATGAGTAGTATGTCATCTACATACAACACCAAGAAGACAATAGCGCTCCCACTAACCTTCTTGTAGACACAAGGTTCATCTTCATTTTTGATAAAACCAAACTCTTTGATTGCATCATCAAAACGAAGATTCCAACTTCGAGAAGCTTGCTTCAGTCCATAAATGGACCTTTGCAACTTGCACACTTTATTGGCATTCTCAGGAGTGACAAAACCCTCAGGTTGTGTCATGTACACATCCTCAAGTAGCTTTCCATTTAGGAATGCAGTTTTGACATCCATTTGCCATATCTCATAATCATAGTGTGCAGCAATAGCAAACAAAATTCGGATGGATTTAAGCATAGCAACTGGTGAAAAAGTTTCATCATAGTCAATACCATGAATTTGCTTGAAACCTTTTGCAACCAATCGTCCCTTAAAGGTAATCACATTACCATCCATGTCAGTTTTCTTCTTGAAAACCCATTTGCACCCTATGGGTTTTACCCCTTCAGGTGGGTCAACCAAAGTCCATACTTGGTTTTCATACATGGATTCCATCTCGGATTTCATGGCCACTAGCCACTTCTCAGAGTCAGGCCCTGACATAGCTTGTTGGTAGGTTGTGGGCTCATCCTGATCCATGAGCATCACATCACCGGTGTGAGTCACGAGAAATCCATATCTCTCGGGCTCACGCCGAATCCTACTAGACCTACGTGGGCTCTGTGCTACAGGAACAGACTCTTGACCAACATCTTGCGGTGTCTGTTCAGGTTCCATTTCAGGTTCGATGTCTCCTTGTTGTTCTTGAATTTCTTCAAGTTCTACTTTCCTCCCACTAGTTTCTTTAGCGATAAACTCTTTCTCCAAAAAGACACCAGTTCGAGCAACAAACACTTTTTGCTCAGAAGGAATGTAGAAATAGTAACCCTTTGTTTCTTTGGGATACCCAACAAAAAGGCATTTTTGAGATTTGGGCCCTAGTTTGTCAGAGGATTGACGTTTCACATAAGCGTCACAGCCCCAAATCTTCATAAAAGACAAATTGGGATGCCTCCCACTCCATATCTCATATGGTGTCTTTTGAACCGATTTAGATGGAACTCGGTTTAGTGTAAAAGCAGCTGTCTCTAGAGCATGTCCCCAAAAGGAGTTTGGAAGGTCAGCTTGACTCATCATAGAGCGAACCATGTCTAACAGAGTTTGATTTCTCCTTTCAGATACACCATTCCATTGTGGTGTACCTGGTGGAGTGAGTTGTGATACTATACCACACTCCTTCAGATAGTCAAGGAATTCTCGATCCAAGTACTCTCCACCTCGATCTGATCGAAGCACTTTAATACTTTTCCCGAGTTGATTCTCTACTTCATTCTTGAATTCTTTGAACTTTTCAAAGGATTCTGACTTATGTCTCATGAGATACACATAGCCATATCTGCTGAAGTCATCAGTGAAAGTAATGAAGTATTGGAAACCTCCTCTAGCTTGTGTGGATATAGGGCCACATACATCACTATGTACGAGTCCTAGTAAGTCATTAGCCCTTTCACTTTGCCCTGTGAATGGGGCTTTGGTCATCTTGCCCAATAAACATGACTCACATGTCTCATATGATTCAAAATCAAATGAGTCCAAGAGTCCATCCTTATGGAGCTTGGATATGCGGGTCTCATTTATATGGCCCAAGCGACAGTGCCAGAGATAGGTCGGGTTTGAATCATTTAATCTGACCTTCTTGGTATTCACATTATAGATTGGATCTTCGAGGTCTAGAACATACAACCCATTGCTAAGTTGAGCACTACCATAAAAGATTTCATTCAAATAAATAGAACAACATTTGTCCTTTATTATAAATGAAAAACCTTTCTTGTCCAAACAAGAAACAGAAATCAAATTTCTAGTAATAGTAGGCACAAAATAGCAGTTGTCTAATTCTAAAACTAATCCACTAGGTAAAGTGAGAACATAAGTCCCTACGGCTAAGGCAGCAACCCTTGCTCCATTTCCAACACGTAGGTCCACTTCACCTCGGGCCAATCTTCTACTTCTACTTAGATCCTGCACATTTGCACAAATGTGAGATCCACATCCAGTATCCAATACCCAAGATGAGGAAGTAGAAAAGTTAGCCTCTATAACAAGAATACCTGAAGTGGAAGTCTTACTTCCTTTTTCCTTAGCAAGTTCTTCAAGATAGAGCTTGCAGTTGCGCTTCCAGTGTCCAGGTTGCTTACAATGGAAGCACTCCCCTTCATTTGCCACACCACCCTTTGGTTTCAGTGCAGCTGAAGAAGAACTAGCATTGGACTTTCCATTAGCTTTATCCTTCTTCTTGTTGGCTTTTCCCTTTCCCTTGCCCTTTTGAACCATCAAAATGGGCTTAGCCTTCTTAAGGTTTTGCTCAGCAGTTCTCAACATGTTGAGCAATTCAGGGAGGGACTTGTCAAGGTCGTTCATGTTATAGTTCATGACGAACTGACTGTAGCTTTCAGGCAACGATTGCAAGACTACATCGATAGCCAACTCTTTCTGAAGAGCAAATCCCAAATTCTCAAGATTCTCAATGTACCCAATCATCTTGAGCACATGAGGACCCACGGGACTTCCCTCAGACATCTTGCACTGAAACAATGCCTTAGAGGTCTCAAACCTCTCATGCCTAGCTTGCTCTTGGAAAAGCATTTTGAGATGTTCGATCATATCGAACGCCCCCATGTTCTCATGTTGCTTCTGAAGCTCAGATTCCATGGTAATAAGCATGAGGCA
Source organism: Aquilaria sinensis (assembly GCA_005392925.1). Taxonomy (NCBI): domain Eukaryota; kingdom Viridiplantae; phylum Streptophyta; class Magnoliopsida; order Malvales; family Thymelaeaceae; genus Aquilaria; species Aquilaria sinensis. The sequence continues at coordinate 168,353 of SMDT01003083.1, read as the reverse complement.
TGCAACATCCAAAGCATCATCAGAATGCCTCTTGTGAGCATCCCTTTCAGCTCTTGGAGCAGTGGCAGCAGGCTCATTCGGAATGGGCTGCTCTAGGACATAAGCCTTTCTCTCTTGTTTGAGGACTATCCTCAAGTTTCGGTACCATTTGAGAAAGTTGGTCCCATTCAGTTTTTCCTTCTCAAGGATCGATCGCAACGAAAGTGTCGATGTGTTTTGTGCCATGGTTATCTACAACAGTAAATATGCAGTGTAAGAGTCATGTATTTTAATTCATTTAATAAGGACTTTTATTAAACGATACTCCCACTATTTTCCTCAAAATAATAACCCTCGATATTATTTCGGAACACCTCGGCGCTAAGGTATTCTAGTGGGCCAAGATCCATATTTGACCACAACCTGAGTCAGCTTTGGCTTTTCTCTCAAGTTACAGCTATTTAGGTAGGCAACTCCTTGCCAATTGCATCTTATGCAACTCTTGGATAGTTGGGTGAACAACACTTGTCCAAGCTCATCTCATGAACTTAAGCCCAACTCTATGCCTCTAAGCCCCTAATCCTATTAGGATGACTTAGTTAAGTCGAACCCAAAGTTAGCAGTTTGGATATCACTATTATCCCATCGCGCCTTACCAAGATGAACATAGGTGCTTTGCTTTGGCAAACCCACCTAATGTTGATCAAAGTCTTGACGAGTGCCAACATTTGGAAGGCATCACATTTAATGACTTAATATTTGTTTGAGGGATTTTATCTTTTGATCTCACCAATTTGTTATCTCCGGTTGTTTTATACATGCATCACATACAAATATAAAACATGCATCTCATGCTTACATGAAATAAACGTGACATGGTTATAGCCCAAACTATGCGATATTCTCAAGCCAATGAGAATATCATAAAAGCCTAAGAAAAGAAAAAAAGAGTCTTCACAAGCTCATTCTCTTCCTTTCTTGGCTGCCCTTTTGTTGTCACCTCCTTGGACATACCTCCTTGGATGATCCCATAATGCACCATTACATCAATAATAGAAACCTCGAGTTACATTCGAGGGGAGTAAGGTGAGAAGAGAATGTACAATGAGAGTGATAAGAAAAGGCACGACTCGCAGGCCGTATTTACAAGTACAACCAATCAAGGGCTATAACCATGCACCATGCTTCAAACACCAATCAGCATATCATGTCAAATCTCATTCAACAAAGATGCATGCCAATTTTCGCGCGTTGATTAACTAGTTTTTATTTATGTGGCGCTTCGCATACGGCGGTCCCGCTGGCCGGTCAGCGGGCGGTGGTTCCGCTGACCGGTCAGCGGACGGGGTCAAGGGGAGCCGCCCTTGCGGGGGGCGTGGGGGGCAGCGCCCCCCGGCGCAAAAAATTGTCTTACAATTGCTTAGGCCGAAATCTTCTATTTCGAAAAAGTAGGCACCCGAGACTCCTCCATTCGAGCCACCAAAAATACCTTACTTTCGGTGCCCGAACAGGCCGAATCCGAACAAACCTAGGGTTTTTGCAACTATTGCAAGAATCCTAATCCATATAGGTATCTCATACCTATCAATTTCGGGTTAATCTCATTAACCAATTTGTGTCGTTTCTTCATATATCTCATATGTTCATTACGAAATTCGGTTTCATGCATCATGAATCAATCTAATTAATCATGGCCGAAAACCAATCGAACACATAGCATCATGCGATTCAACACTCAATCCCGATTTAGGGTTTCACCAGTAGCTCTGATACCACTGTTGGGTTTCGGGAGCCAAACAGCGCAGCGGAATTTAACCGAAACCCTCCAGGATCCAAGTGAAACGGGGTAAACCGGGTGTTCGAAAATTTTCATACCTAATTTTCGATTGAGATCTCTCACTCAACTGTAGAGTCGAATCACAAAACCTGAACAGTTGACGTGTTCAGGCTCTCTATGGTATCCACACGAGCCTCTCGGGATCACCACGCTTCCACCACGTCCCGGTAGATGCGTTTCTCTTGCGCTCGCAGTGCTAGCTTGCGTCCTCCAAGGAATTGCAAGAGAAGAGTGCGGCTGTCCTTTTTGGAGGCTAGGGCAAGGAGACCTGCGAATTTCTCACTTAAAAGTTGTATTTATAGTGAGACTCAACTTCCAGGCCTAATGGGTTTCAAAGCCCTAATCCAATTAGGATTTAATTTCGGGCTTAATAATGGCTCAACTTTTGGGCCCATTATTAATACGAAATTAAAGTGAAACCATAACCCAAATAATTAGCCCATGCACTCTAATGATCCAAATAGCTCTATGTGTGCGACCCAATAGGCTCTTATCACGTTGGCAATGATCATAAATCATATTTATGATCATAAGCAATGAGCGGTGTCTAGCAACACATCATTGCTACCCAAGTGACAAGATTGTCGATGATTCGACTAAACCTTTATGATCATCATTGATATATGCCATTGTCCCTTTGTCCAAGATATCAAGACTAAGCATGAGACATGGAATGTGTCACTCTCGTATAGCCCAATCTTTGGTTTCTTGATTACCGAGTAGACTAACTTAAACTGATGACATTGATATCGCATATCAACTCATCCGAGCATGGCCATGCATTTTCTAAGTCTCACTCTATCAAGGGGCCCGAAGATATCACTCCCGTTATATAGGAGGGACAAATCCCATCTTGATCATACAAATCCCTCCACATGATATGTGACATACCCAATGACCTCCTTCAAGTTCACTCAGTTACGAGCAACAAAGGAAAGTATCAAAGTATGTGACTCACATGTAGGGAACCTTGATGATCTTAGGTCGAAGGACTACATATACCCTGATCACTATGGGAATCACTTATGACACTCATATAACGATCCATGTAGTGTTCTCATGGTGGGTCGGTCCAGTACACAAGTTCTCCAACTTGTACCCATATGTAGACTACATATCTCATATTAGTCTCCACATATGCTAGTCGTTATGTGTTATTGCAACCCGCTCCACAATAATACTAGACCAGGGACTTTTAAGAATATCATTATTCTAGGGTTACAATTATGTTTGTTAAGTTACGCAGGAACAAAACAACAAACATAATTGCTGGATTAATGCCTTAATAAAATATCATGACTCAATGTGAAAAAATACAATCATCTCATGACTGGCTTTTGGGCACAACACTAACACTTTACACCTACTTTTCTAGCCATTTTCAGTCCGGCTATAAGGGCTTCATATTCGGCAATGTTATTGGTAACATTAAAACCGAATTTGACTGCTTTAGAAGCTTCCATGCCTTCGGGACCCTGAAGGACTATTCCAGCTCCTTGATGCTCTACGCCTGACGCTTCATTGACGAAGAGCTTCCATTCTGGATCAGTCTCTGTTTCACCTCCCGCGAGTGCTTCGATCTTTTCAATCTCGGGAATCTCGGAAATGAAGTCTGCAAGTGCCTGAGCCTTTATTGCCTTTCTAGGCTCGTAAGTAATGTCGTATTCACTGAGCTCGATCCACCATTTTGAGAGTCTTCCCGAATGCTCCACTTTTTTCATCACATCTCGCAGGGTCAAATTACTTCGTACGATGATGGCGTGTCCTTGGAAGTAGGGTCGCAATCTCCTACCCGCCAGCACTAACGCGTAGATAGCTTTTTGGAGCAACGGATACCTCGTCTCGGCGCCATGCAGGGACTTGCTTACGTAATACACCGGCCATTGTTTCCCAGCCTCTTCTTTCACTAAGACAGAACTTACCGTCTTTTCAGTGACTGCAAGGTAAAGGATGAGGGGTTCCCCCTCCCGAGGTTGTCGAAGTGTTGGGAGGCGAGTTAGATAACTTTTGAGCTCTCCCCAGGCTTTCTGGCATTCTGTATTCCATGGATGTTCCTGGATTCCGGAGGTACCACCTTCCTTGGAGACTTTGGTGAGTACTTTGAAAAACGGGCGACATCGGTCACCATACCTGGAGATGAATCTACTTAGGGAGGTGATCCTCCCGGTAAGCCTCTGTATGTCTTTGATAGACGTAGGTGTCCGGAAATTCAGCAGGGCTTTCACTTTCTCAGGGTTAGCGTCTATTCCCCTTTCTGACACCATAAACCCGAGAAATTTTCCTGCGTTTACTCCGAACACACACTTTTCGGGATTAAGGCGAATGCCGAACTCTCGAAGTCGTTGGAAGGTTTCGGTTAAGTCGGTGATATGATTACTGGGCACTTTGCTCTTGACTATCATATCGTTGACGTACACTTCCATGTTCCTACCGATCTGTGCGTCAAATACCTTGTTCATCAGTCTTTGGTAGGTGGCTCCTGCGTTTTTGAGCCCGAAGGGCATTCTGACATAGCAGTAAGTACCTATCTCTGTGATGAATGCCGTTTTTTCCTCATCCTCGGGGTTCATTCGGATCTGATGATACCCGCTAAAGGCGTCGAGGAAGCTAAGCAGTCCGTACTCGGCAGTTGCGTCTACCAGCTGATCTATGGCCGGTAATGGGTAGGAGTCTTTTGGACAGGCATCGTTTAAGTTTCAAAAGTCGATGCACATTCGAAGCTTTTCACTACCCTCTTTTGTGGCTATAACCACATTGCTGAGCCATTCGGGGTATTTTACTTCCCTTATTACCCCGGCCTCGATGAGGCGACTAACTTCGGCCTTGACGAAGGACTTTTTGTGAGCTGATAGATTCCGTTTTTTCTGCCGAACTGGTCTGACGTGTGGTTGCACTTTAAGATTGTGGTGGATTATGCTGGGGTCAACCCCAGGCATATCCTTCGGCGAATAAGCAAATAGATCCTTGTTCATGCACAAAAAGGATACAAGCCTCTTTTTGTCCCCTTCGGCCAGTTTCTTCCCAATTCGGGTGTTTCGGCCGGGGATCAATTCTACATCTTCTGTTTCTATTTCTTCGAGGCTCTCCGTTTCTTCTACCGTTGCCTTTTCGTCCATCAAGACCTTTTTTCCTTCTGCCGAAGTCTGTACCTGGATCTTGGTTGGGCTTTGCCTGGCCCTCGTGAAGACTTTTCTAACCTCGGCTTGATCAATGAAGATTTCAGCATCTCCGTCTTCGGTGGCGAAGGTGACCGTCAGGTACCTTACATCTGGCCGAATGTGAAAATTACCCTGAGTCTGCCTTCCCAGAATGGCGTTATATGCTGACGGTACATCAATGACTATAAATCTTGTCCTGCCGGAGGCGATTAACTCTTCTTTGCTTTTGGGGGAGACCCCTTTCAGCATCACAGGCAGGTCGATGTACCCAAGGACTGGAAGTTCAGATGGTCCGACGCCGAAGGTGGGGGAACTGACTGGGCTAAGGTCACTTTTTGAGATGTCTAATTTACCCAGCAGATGAGAAAAAATGACGTCGGTGTTCGAGCCGTCATCGAGGAGCACTCTCTTGACGTCCCAGTTCCCTATTCTTGCCATGACAAGGAGGGGGTCGTCGTGAGGGAATTTTATTACAGACCCATCCCTACGGGTGAGCCTTCGCGAGGAGCTCCCGTACTCCATGATGGAGACTTCTCTCATCTTTCTTTTTCTCTCGGCCGAGGGCATCCCAGTAGTGATGGTTTGGATGATCCCTGCCGAGGGTGGCAGACTTTTCCGGGGACTTCGGTCCCGCCGTCTATCTGAGTCATACTCTTCATCATCTGCTCTCCTCTGCTCTTCCTTTCTCCCTTTCGGAGAGGGCATCCGCAGATATCGCCGAAGTTGACCCTGTTTGATCAGGGACTCGATGTACTTCTTCAACTGGTAACAGGCTTCAGTGTCATGGCCATGTTCCCGGTGAAATTGACAGAATTTTTTCATATTCCTTTTATTCTCCGGGGCCATGGCCTTTGGCCTTGGGACTGTGGTCCCTTGCCTTTCTAGCGCCATTAGAATGCTAGCTCTTGTGGTGTTCAAGGGAGTGAATGCTGCGGGCCTCTTTCCTCTTTGCCTGCGGGACCGCTCTCCCTCGTTCTGCTGGCGCGGCTGGTGGCCAGGCCCTTCGGTGCGAGGGTGTTCTGCCTTAGGTCCTCCCATTCTGAGTTCTTCGGCCGTCATGTGTTGTTCGGCTCTTCTGTAAAATTCCCCAAGAGTTTCTGGGGGATCTTTGGAGAACTCGTAGAACAGCTGGGAGTCCCTCCGCAGTCCTCTGACCATTGCCAGGATGCGAATTTCCGGTCGAAAGTCTGGTACGCTCAGTGCTTCTCGATTGAATCTTTCAACATAATCGCGGATGGTCTCCCCTCCTTTCTGAGCTATGTCAAACATTTGCACTGGCATTTTGGCAGTTGGCCTACTACCAATAAACTGTTGGGTGAAAGCAGTAGATAGTTCTTGGAAGCTCAACAAACTTCCCTGGGGCAAAGAGCCATACCACGCTGTTGCTGGTCCTGAGAGCGTCACCTCAAAGCATTTACAGAGCGTGGCGTCGTCCGCGCCATGGAGCACCATACTTCGCTTATATTTTGTCAGGTGCGCCTGGGGGTCACTTCGCCCGTCATACATTTCCAGACGAGGAACCCTGAAATCACTGGGCATAGGCGCCTCTACTACCTCGCGTACGAAAGGCGACTCCTCTCCGGTGTAGGAGTCGGACAACCGGGACCAGACTGGTTTTCGGGAGATCTGTTTCTCGACCTTTTCCAGCCTTCCCAGGATCCTTTCCATAAGGGCGGCAGTGCTGGTTCCTTCCTGCCGTCGTGTGTTTGCTGGTAGTGGCGAATTTCTTCTTCGCCTTGGGGAACGACTCCGGCGAGGGGGAGAAGGGGACCTCTGGTAAGGGGATGCGCTCCGTTGACAGGAGGCCCTGGTCTCTTTTGGGGCTCCCCCTCTGGCGGGGCGCGTCTCAACGGGTTCACCATCTGTTGAATATGCGTCAAGGGAGTCTCCACTCCCTGAACTCCGGTGAGTAGATCGCGAGCTCCTTTCCCGACGAATGGTCGGGGGTGAGGCTCTTTGAGTGGGTGGAGGTTGGGGCAACCTCTGATCAAGCTGCTGAGTGATTTCGGCAACGATAGAACGCTGGAAATCCCGTAGGAAGCTCATCGTTACCGTTACAGGACGGTCGTCCTCCATCATGGAAGTTTCTGCCACAGGCAGAGGGGTCGCCTGTTGAGTCTCAGGTGCGAGGGGGGATCTTGAAATCCCTTTGTCCTTCGAGCGCCGAGTCTCCACGACGGCGACATGGGATAGGTTTCCCACAGACGGCGCCAAATGATGGCCTGCGGCGGCTTCATCGTGTGTCATTGTAAGGGTAGGGAAGACTTCTGATGGAGGAGAGCACTTTGAGAGGAGATTCCCCAGTGGAGGATACCTGAAATACTTCAGAAAACACAGGTTAGGAGGTCCCCGGTGTGTATTCCCGGGGAGGAGCCTCCGACGCCCAAGTCAGTATTTTCAGATAACTGGATTATGTGCTCTTTTGTGTATTCAAAGAGAGCTTTTCTTCTTACCCCGCTAGGATGCTTTCTGGGTGTTTTATAAAGGAGGCGTGTAGAAGCCATTCCCCTCTTATGGTCGTCCCAGATTACGACACGTGTCCGGTGGGATGCGATCCCTGCTTTTCCGGGAACGAAGGGACGCTTATCTCAGCAAAAGTCGCCTGGTTGACAGCCTAGGCATTCCGAGAGTGTCGTATCGAGGTGTCCCTCTGATAGCGTGCCCCAGTGATAGCGTGTCAGATTGTACTTGGGGGACGACTTTTATGGGGAGGTGTCAAAGGCTCCTTAAATGCTTTGTTCGTACTCTCCGAGGTTACTCTAACGTTTCGGGGGATATATTTCCCGAGGATGGTTCTTCCGAGGGATACTTCTGTTTCCAAAGAGGGTCTGACCATTCTACCAAGGTTGGTCCTACCATTTCCTAAGGAACCGAATTCCCTACGTTAGGCCGGGGGAATAGCTCATCTTTCCGACCTCGGCTGGCTGTTTCCCTCTGCCGAAGTCAGTACCCCGTCAGGTCCGGGAGCTCGGCCAGTGATGGGCACCTCGGCTATCACAGATCATTTCAAGTTCAGGTATTTTAAATTTTGGTCATTTAAGTTCTGGTTTTCTTGAGTTTTACTTCAATCAAGTTTAAGTTCAGATTGTTGAATTTTCTAATCAAATCAAGTCAGATCGAGCTTGAGTTTTAGTGAATTGGGCCAGACATTAGGTCGGGTCAGATTTTGTTATCTTTAGGTGCACTATACATAAGACTTCGAGAGGTCCTCCTAGGAGGCTTAAAGGTTATAAGAGATCTACTATCACAACATTTTCATTTTTAATAAATTAATTTCCTATATTAACATTTAAACTATTTTTTTTAGTGTCCATCTTTTCTATCTTTTTGTTTTGTATAAAGATAAAAAAATAAAAGTGAAAATGATAAATAAACTTTCTTCACTTCATTTTCTATGCCAAACTAATGTTTCGAAGAAATCGTTTGGAGGGGACAATTAATCTGACTAATTAAACCGGTTTGCGTACTTAAATAGGTTTATCATTAAAATGATCTTCATAAATAATCTCATGCTCGAATGGAAAAAATTTCTTCATAAATAAGTCATGCTAGAAAAATTCTGCTTATTACTGAGGAAACGGAAGACTGAAACTCCAAGGGAAAATCAGAAAAGTCTCTGAACTTGAGCGAGTCCTCCTAGAGGTCGTCGTCCCAACAGCTTCCTTTCTTAATTTCAAAGGTAAACGTCTCGACTCGACTCGCTTTTTTTCTTCTTGTAAATCTTTTTCAACTCTGTTTTGTTCTTCTTCCTGATTCCGTTTAAGGAAGATATCACAAATGTTTCTTCGATTCTGCTCTCTTTGATCTCACCAGTTTGCGGAGTAGAAGGTAACTGAATTGTTTGTTTGCTTTTTGTTTCTTTCCAAAATCTGTCGTTTCGATTCGTCCTACGAAATCATCGAGTTAGTGGGGGGGGGGGGGGGGGGTTTGCTCGACAAGATATTTTCCCCTTATTTTAGTGTTCTTTTTCTTTAGAGATTCAGCGATTGGTCTTAATTTTAATCCGTGTCTGTTCGTCGTTTCCTTGCCAACTGTTTGTGCGAAAGTTTCTGCTTACACCTTCTGCTTGGTTGCTTGACTTAGAATATACTGAAGCGTAAATGTTAATATTTTTATCTAGAAATTTGATGATGTTTTCGTCAGAATTGTTTCTGCATTACTCACTGGAGACGATTTGTGAGTTTAACCGATGTTGTTGGACCTGTGGGAGATTTTTTCTTCTGATCCTCCCTATCAGTTGTGGATTTGTTAGTTTTTTGCAGCAAATATGAGCAAAAGAGATTAGGATTGGTATCTTTTACTAATTTTTATTAGTAATCAAGGCGACCATAAGTTTTGACCATCTCAATTCCTTTTCTATGGTACTTGATGAATAGTTTGTATCTTTTTTTCTTAGATTCATCTGTTATGGGTTTGTTTTCTTTGTTGCATTGTTTCTTGGGATCTTGCTAGCACTTGCAGAATCTGTCGACTTATCTGCGTTATGGTGTGGAAGGTTTGTCAAGATGAACAACAATTTAATGGAGAAGGTGAGTGCTTTTGGTGAGCGCCTCAAGATTGAAGGGGCAGAAGTTGGACGCAAAATGAGTGCTGGCATGAGCTCAATGAGTTTCAAAGTGAAGGAGCTTTTCCAAGGCCCAAACCCAGCTGATAAGCTTGTTGATGATGCCACCTCAGAGTCCCTTGAGGAGCCTGATTGGGCCATGAATCTTGAAATCTGTGACATGATCAATCATGAAAAGGTCAGTAGTGTTGACTTGATCCGGGGCATAAAGAGAAGAATCATGTTGAAGAGTCCTAGGATTCAGTACCTCGCATTGGTTTTGCTTGAAACATGTGTCAAGAATTGTGAGAAGGCATTCTCAGAGGTGGCATCTGAGCGGGTGCTTGATGAAATGGTGAAACTGATTGATGATCCTCAGACAGTGGTTAATAACAGGAACAAAGCTTTGATGCTTGTTGAGGCATGGGGAGAATCCACAGATGAGCTACGCTATCTGCCTGTTTATGAAGAAACTTATAAGGTAATTTACAAGCTTCACATATATTTCTTAACTATTTGTATGTCTGATGTTGTGCAATGAGGAAGGAAGCATCAAACCGGTTCTTCTTGTTGTGAGTTATCCTTCCTAACTTTGCATGGTCTTTGTGTTCCAAGTTATGCATCTGTCATTCCTTCCTCGCAATTAATTTTCCTTCTGCTTTTTACCTATACTCGTGACATCTGGGTTGATTTAGCTGCAGGTTTCCATTAGACTCATGAGTGATAGGATGAATATTTGTGTCGATGCACATGCATTTAATGTTAACTAGAAATATAAGAATAACATTGGTAAGTAAGACTTGTATCTGTTTCTAGAGGAACTCATGAGAAGCAATTCAAGGAAAGAACATGTTTGTTTTCTTTGGTGAGATGATGATATCCCTGTGAGAATCACCTGAACTTCCATGCAATACTCATCATTTAACCAGTTAATTATGAGAACTTTTTATAGACTAAATTCTTTAAACATCTTTCTTTTGTTGGCTTATGTAGAGTTTGAAATCAAGAGGCATCCGCTTTCCTGGTCGGGACAATGAGAGTTTGGCACCTATTTTTACTCCTCCTCGTTCAGTTACTGAACAAGAACTTGACAATAGTCTTGCGCAACAGCTTCAGCATGAAATTCCTATTCGGAGCTTTTCACCTGAGCAGACAAAGGAAGCATTTGATGTAGCAAGAAATAGCATTGAGCTTCTTAATACAGTTCTGACATCTTCACCCCAGCAAGATGTCTTACAGGTTTTTTATCTTATTGATTCCTGTTAATCATTGAACTGTCTTTTCTAATTCTTTTTTATGAGTTTCAAATGACTTTATGGGGAGTATAAATTCGTACAAAGATTGCTTTGCTCTACTTGGAAATTTACACTATATTGAATTCTGTGTGTTAGAGAATTTCATCTTCAATGCAACTTATAGAGAGTGTTGCTCTGCCTGTTTTTTGTTTGGATGGTTCCTAGTTACTCCGCTGGTGCCTTTATAAAATTGACATGTGTTTAGCATGTTTTCTTTTCACTTTAATGTGGAAACATGCCATCTGTAGAAGGATGCTTGTTTGGTAAAAGAACTATACTGACTGAAAATTATTCCTGTTTATTCAATCTTTCTGGTATTCAAAGTGTGTGTTTTATTTACCTCTAGCACTTTGGAGCCTTTGTCATTGTGAGCTATGGATGCTTATTGGTGACACTCTTGCATTAGTCACTTGCAAGTTGGGATTAGTTTTTCGAGCACTCGTTTCATTTGAATGTCTATACAGGATTCATCTTAGAAATGATTATCTTATGAAATTTTCTTAATTGGTTTTCACTACAGCTTTGTCTTTCTTATATCTCATATATGAACTTCTTGTTAATTTTGAATTTTTCATTTTCTTTTCAAATGTAAAACTTTTAACCTTGAAATTTTCATTTTCTTTTCAGATGTTAAACATTTAATCTTTAGGATTTTGCTTGGCAGCCTTCTTGATCACATATTTAGGTCTGTTTTCTACTGATTTGAGAGTAACAACCTTATGAGATTAATAATTTGTTAGCTTTCTATTTCTGCTAGTACTAAGTAAAATTTTGTTAGTCTGAATAGTGATCCAGATTGCTCTTGAGTGGTCAATACTTTGTTCCTTATTCACTGTTGCTGTCAGCTGTTATAAGGAATAGTAGCTGTAAGAAAATCAGGTTGCTCCTTTTTTATTATAGTTTAATTTTTTTCTAGTCCTCCTATTATGTTTGGTCCAATGGGGGTTTTTTTTCTCGTTTTAAAGATTGAAAGTACTATCGCAGTATATAATTAAATGATTTTGGTTTTCCTTTGGCCATTGACCATAATCATCACATAGTTATAGCTAAATGGTCCAAGAAATATTGTTGCAAATGACATGTAAATATTTGAAAGCACACGGTACTGCTTTTAAGAACATCCACCTTTTCTTTATTAAGTTGATTGGACAAATAAGAACCACATTTTAAATATATGATAGATGGTCCGAAATGTATTGTTTTAAATGAGATATATATTGACTTTTCGAAAGGACACCAAATTGCTTTTTAAGGACATCACACCTGTTCTTTATCAAGTTGATTGGACAAATAAGAACCATTTTTAATGTATGACTGTTCAATTTAAGCACATTCTGTTGTCCTTCTCTTCTGAACATGAGCAGTCTTGCAACTAATCACGTAATGAATAAAACAGACTTCCTTAGTCTTATCCTTATGCCTCACCACTTTCCTACTCTTGTGCTTTTTCCGAGTAGTAGAAATGTAAAAGAAAAATAAAGAATCTTGATTTTCCTATTTCTTGACTATAAATTTTTATTGAGGTGCCTTTTGTTTCTGTTCCTTGGCATGGAATTGGTTGTTGAAATCCTTTCAAGGATGGTTTCTCCTTCAAATCATCATTTTGTTACTCGGGGAAACATCATGATTGGAAAATGTTCAGCAGTCTTTCTTTGGGTAAACAGAAAAATATATAGACAACAATTCAAAGCAGGAAAAAGCAAATTTTTGTTTCATCACGTGTGGTTAGAGTTTGACATCCGCATTTCTAATTTGAATGTTGCTAATGGTCTTTTTTATTAACAATTAGGCGATCTGTGTATCTAGGGACCATTAGCTTGTTCAACAAAGGAGAATCCACAGAATCTTCATAGACGTGGGATCATTTGCTTGTTCAATAGTATCCTGGGTGTTTGGCTATAGATATCTTGGTTCCATTCATCTGGTTGCAGTTGTTGCAAGTGCTCATAAACAGAACGATAGGTGAAACAACAAAAGATAAAGAAGCTGAAACTTTAAGAATTTCAAACCTATAGCTTGGTTGTGTATGGCTTATTGGAACCTATTCATTCTGGTTTCTTGTTTGGGGAAAAGTGCGCTTTAAGTCCTAAAACTTTCATACTTTTTTATTTCAGACCTAAAACTCTTAACTTTCCTAAATTGATCCTAAAACTTCGCAACTTCATAAACATTTAGTACTAAAACTTTTCATTTCCAAAATGAGTCCTAAAACTATGCAACTGTGTAGACAGAGCTAGAATTGATCACTTTTTTTAAATCAATTTTTTAAATTTTTATTTAAATTGTTTGGTAACTATCTATTGATAAATTCAAACTGTGAAATATTTTTCTGAAAGTTACTGGGCTATTTAAATTATTGGTTTTCCCTCTCTAAATCTTATTCTTTTTCAGTAATTGTCTTTCAATAAGAATAAGACTAACTGTTAACAATTTAGCAAAGTTTTAGAACGGATTTAGAAAAGTTAAAAGTTTTAGGACTCAAACAGAAAAGTAAGGCAAAGTTTTAGGACTAAAAATGCACGTTTTTTTCTAATTTGCTTGTTAGTGATACTGCTTTGTCTCCCATGCGATAATATAGGGTCCCAACTAGTTTTGGATAAATGGTTAGTCGTGTTGATTCACTGATTGGTGTGTTTTGTTGTAAATAAAGGTTACAGGGAAGTGTTCTTAGGAGGTGATCGTCATTTTTCTAATAATAAGCTTTTCATAATAACTTTTGGCAGGATGACCTAACCAGAACACTTGTACAGCAGTGTCGTCAGTCTCAATCCACTGTTCAGAGGATCATTGAGACTGCTGGAGATGATGAGGCTTTTCTATTCGAAGCTTTGAATGTAAACGATGAAATCCAGAAAGCGCTTTCCAAGTATGAAGAGTTGAGGAAACCATCGGTTGCTCCTTCCGAGCCAGAGCCTGCTATGATCCCTGTGGCCGTTGAGCCTGAGGATTCACCTCGTCTGACAAAGGAAGATGCCCTGATCAGAAGACCGGCTGGTGCTAGAGGTGGAGTGCATGGAGGAAGCAACGATGATATGATGGATGATCTTGATGAGATGATTTTTGGTAAGAAAGGTGGAGGTTCATCCGAAGGGGTACAAGAACCGAAGAAGCAGCAAGGGCCAAAGGATGATCTCATCTCTCTCTGATCTCGGTGGCATAGTCATTTCACTCATTTGCATAATGTAGGGTTATATGATTAAACATTCAGATTGAATTTGAAAAAGCGGGATTGTTGCTTTGTCGACAGATTATCATTTGGGGCTGAACATGAACGTGATGTAAATTAAGTGGTTGATGTCTGGGTATGATAATTTGCCGGTTGGACGGGTTGGTGTGGGGATGGTTTGCTTTGGACATAACAACACGTGTAAGTGTATGTCTTAACATTTTCTGTATACTGTTCTGTTTATTGTTCGGTGGGCAAATTCTGGGGAATGTGGTGTGTGCTCGATTCATTACTGGGTTTGTCACTCTATTTGTCGGAGTAACTCTCCAGACAGTTTCTTTTATTAAAGATGGAGAAACCCCAATGTGCCTATTGGCTGATTGATCATGTCTCATGGTTAGTCATTGTTTGAGCCTTGGGATGTGCAAGATGCATCTTAAGATATCACATCGTGAAGGGAGCTGGAGAAGTTTTCGGTTTGTGGTCAAATCAATTCAATTGGTTCGACTGTTGATTCACCAGCCATCTTAAAGAAAAATCATTTAGCTTTATGGTTCACCAATTTCAACAGTTTTAGGCTTTTGACCAAAGATCTAATGAGTTGATAATTAGACCATTAAAGGCAACGGTTCAGAGTCGAGCTGGTAGAATCAGCTAGTACAGCTCGGTTCTGATAACATTGGTGTAATATATATATAACTCTAAGTTTTAGTACTTTATAACATAGAGCTTATCATTTTTCTTGAGAGATAGTCCATATGACGTGAGTAGGCCTATGGGGTCTTCTATAGACTAATTCTCGAATTGGATAGTCACAAAAGATATTAGAGTCGACCCTGTTCCATGGTAGTGCAAGCCGCACTTTTGATTTTATGTAGGCTTAGGTCTAATTCTACTATTCTATAAGTTTCGTGTACTAATTTTGTTTTTGAAACATCTGCTCAAACTTATGAGTTTCGGATATCTCACTTAATTGTCTCTATCACCAAAGGTGGGCTTAAATATGGTGAAAGTGAGAGTAGGAGAGGCTATGGATTAAGATTTCTCTTATAACATTCTCTTGTAATGCCTATTAAAAAAATAAACTGGTAGAAAAACAATCTACAATTATAATCTCTCCATATTTTAGTCAGTAAATCACTTCTATAAAAAAAAGTTTGTATTCATATCATTTTGTTTCTCTTTTGTTTCCTTATGGAGTCATACTTTATTTAATTTTTTACATTTATCAGTTGGAGAATTAATAGAGGTTTCCAAACCTAAGTACAATTTTGCAATGGATGGCTACCTTTTAAGGATAGATTTGCTATATTTATTACTTTAGGGATAGTTTTGCAATAAAGAGTATAATTTAGGGGCAAATTGTGTAATTTAGTCTTAAATAAATAAGAGTTTAGTTTGTATTCTATACAAGGTGTTATTTTTATTAGGTCGAGGCATAGCGCATAGACGCTATAACCTAACATCCAATTATTTACGAAACATCCACTTGTCAATAGTGTCATGCCTTAAAAACTCATTCTAAAAGCCTTGAGACAATTACACACCGTATATTCAAAAAAAATAGATTTTCCCAAGCATTTAAGGCAACAGAAATTCTAAATAATTCCAACTTTGTAAATTAATAGTTCAAACTTATAAAATTCAACTTTTGGCAATGAGCGACATAGCAACTATAATACTTGAAATCAAAATATAATCCATAAAATATCAATGTTTTAAGGGATGAAACGAAATCTAAAATTTTTCCTAAAAAAATAAATTTCTATTAGTAATACCAAAAATATTTCTAATTGTCTCAAACCACAATTAGTATTGTAGCCGCTCCCTCAGTAGCTAACTCAAACTGCTTGTTATTTGCATGAGGGGTATGAAAACAAGGTGAGTATGAAAGCCTAGCAAGTAATGGGTTGCTCACCACTCTAGAAAATAGAATACAGTATACAAAACATATAGGGATCAAAGTAAAAGTAATTCTTGTAAAATAATAATATAAACCTCACGCAGAAAAAATATTTAGTTAGTTCAAAGATAACCACTGAAATAGCAATTACTAGAATATAACAACTAATATTTTGAATAAAAATCATTAACCAAAATATAGCATTTCAGAATGTATTGATAGGGCAGAAATTTAAAGCAAAATAAGTGGGGTGATTATTGTGACTACACTTAAACTGCTATAGTATGTCCAAAACCAACTAATAATTGTCATCGGTCGAGTGTACAAAAGAATTAGTCTCACAAATAGTGCACTGTGAAACAAAACAAAATAAAATACCTTATGCACAGAGTTTAGTAGTACAGGCAAAGAACCAATACCTTAAAAAACATAGTTAGATAAAAAAAATTCAGAGCATTACAATTTGCATAAAATTTCAGTGCAAAATATCACAATCAAAACATATCTAATTCCAACTTAATTAATTAAACACAATATGTTGCAAAAACAAGGTAGAATTCAAACAAATAGATAAATAAGTAAATAAATAAAATGTTTGGAAAATGATTTCAGAATAGAACATGTATTTACAAACTCTTATTCTAATTAAAAATCAATTTAATGAAATATAATTTTGAATCGCAATATTGAAAGATTATTAAATTGGAAAACTTGATACTTTGAAGAAATAATATATACATAACATCAAAATGATATAAATTTTAGAAATGGTGTTAGGCTAGTAGCCACTTACCTGAAAATGCAACTTTCTAACTCCTAAAATTATAGTTTCATCACCTGAAATAATTATGTAAAACTTATGTCAAAATACAATCAATTTGAGAAATAACCCAAAATTATTCACTTTCAGTGACCCAAATGAATATTTCTGAAACCTAATAACTCGTTGAACTAGTGTTAAAAGCGCTAGGGACTGATTTCATTATCAATCCGATCCTTTTGTCACAATGTGGTGACCAATTTGTAACATTTTGAAATGTTAGGAACTCAATGCAACTACCTCTAAACCACAAGGACTTACTAGTAATTAATGCAATTTTTGCCCAAAACATGAATTCTGGGTCTCCTCGCTTCGCATCCTCCTACAACCAATGTTTTTAAAACTGAACCGTTCACTAAACCGTTAGAATTTCCAGGTCACATTTTGACCGGTTCAACCAGTTAAACCATCGGGTCAAAACTTTTTCACTAGTTTTGTTAGTTCATGTTTCAGGATTAGGCAGGGCATTTGTTGAGCATTTTAAAAAAAAGGGAGTGAAAATTAAAAGTATCAAAAGTTCAAGGACTGATCTTGGAGTTTTTCTAATATATATACATATATAAACCTAGTTCCGCACGTATTTCTTCTCAGTCGCCACACTTGTTTCCTCTATTAGGGAGATTCTGGATTGCCGCAACCGCCATAGAAGAAAACGACAAAAAATAAAACAATACCGCTAAATAAATTTTTACCGGTTACCTGCGTTTCTCGATTCTAAACATAAATAAGTTTAGTTTTTAAAGGGAATAAAGTGTAAAAAGATAAAATAATGTGTAATATTATATTTAAAAAATTCAATAAATATAATTGTTAACATGTTAGTGGTAAATAATTTAGATAGAAGTAAGAAAAAATGGTATTAAATAGTGGTAAATACTTTGAGAGAAAGAAAGTTCATGTGATAAGTTTGATTTAAGGTGAGATAAAAGTAAATAAAATAGTATTAAATAATTTGAGAGAAATAGCAGCATGTATGGTAGGTGGAATGAAAAAAAGGAATTAGAATTAATGTGATAAATTTGATTTACTATTGAAAAGTGAATTGATGTAGGAATAATAGTTGTATTTGTTGGTAAGAGGGAGTTACTACAGCCAACGAGGGTAAATTAAAGTGAATTAATGTTGATGAACACATTTAAGTACTTTTAAGATTTTTTATATTATTTTCGTAGCCAATCGAACTTTACAAAATACTGATATGATCGGTTTTTTATTTTTTTTAATCACTTGTTTAGGACTTTTTATCAATTTTCTCTATTTATTACCTTTTTTTTTACTGTAAATCGCTTTTTCTTTGTTCTTATCACTTTTGTTAAACCGTTATCACCTTTAAAATAAAATTATGAACTTTCTAAAAATTTTATCGCTTTCTAAATTTTATCCATTTTTAAAATTTTATCGTGTTTTAAATAATATTATCCTTTTTAAAAAATTTTATCTCCTTTTCATAATTTTTATCGCATTTTACTAAATTTAATAGCTTTTTAAATTTTTCTCTTTTTAAAATGTTCTAAATAATACTATCACCTTTTTAAAAAAAATTTCACCTTTTCATAAATTTTAGCTTCTTTTCCTAAATTTTTATTATTTTTAAAAAATATTTATAATTTTTTAAAAAATTTTATCTTTTTTTACGCTTTTTTAAATTTTTTATCATTTTTTAAGAGCATTGTCGCCTTTCTTGAGGGTAGTTAATGACAACTTCCCCTAGGGTCTAATGTAACTTACAATTTACCCCCTATGTTTTAAAACTAATACTTTACCCCGACTTCATTTATGGCATTTTACAACAACTCCTAATATCCAAAATTGAAACATCTAATAAATAAATTTCATTAATTTTAAGATTTTTCATATTTGTTTCGTTGGTAATTGAGCTTCAAAAAATATTAAAATGATTTTACAAAAAAAAATGGATATACAAGAATGAATAAGTCAACTACTAACTTAGCGGTTAACATTCTAGGCCCGAAAAGTGAACCACTAAAATAGTGGTTTATTTTCTGGAGAATGTGATTCATAAAGTGGCATCTAAATACATACCAACAATATAAATGCTTAAAAACTGGCCCGTAACCATATACCAGCAGTTTAAACTCAGACCCCTCAAATTGAACTATAAAACCTCACATTTTATACCACAAAAAAATGCGGTTCATATGATGCCCCCCAAAAAACTTATCACAAATGCAGCGGTTGTATAAATTGGCCCCTCAAATTAAACCACAAAGGCCTAGAAAGTGCACCACAGAAAAGCGATTAACATTCTGGCCCCTAAAAGTCAACCACTAATTTTGAGGTTTATTTTCGGGGGAATGTGGTTCAGAAAGTGGCCCTTAAATACATACCAGTGTATGAATTCTGGGTAAAGCGGTAAAAAAATGAGCCCCTGACCGTGTACCAATGGTATCGACTCAAGGCCCTCAAATTGAACTACAAAACCCCACAATTTGTACCACAAAGAAATGCGATTCATATTATGGCCCCCAAAAAGTTGAACACAAATACAACGATTGCATAAAGTGGCCCCTCAAATTAAACCACAATAGCCCAGAAAGTGCACTACAGAAAAGCGGTTAACATTCTGACCCCTAAAAGTCAACCACTAATTTTGCGGTTTATTTTCGGGGAAATGTGGTTCACAAAGTGGCCCCTAAATATATACCAGCGGTATAAATTCTGGGTGAAGCGGTTTAAAAACTGGCCCCTGACTGTGTACCAGCGGCATCGACTCAGGGACCTCAAATTGAACCACAAAACTCCACAATTTGTACCACAAAACTCCACAATTTGTACCACAAAAAAATGCAGTTCATATTATGGCCCCCAAAAAACTCACCACAAATGCAGCGGTTACATAAAGTGGCCCTTCAAATTAAACCATAAAGGCCCAGAAAGTACAGCACAGAAGAGCAGTTAATATTTTGGCTCCGAAAAGTCAACTACAAATTTAGCGGTTCATTTTGTGGGGAATATGGTTCACAAAATGGCCCCTAAATATATACCAGCGATATAAATTCTAGGTATAGCGGTTAAACAACTGGCCCTTAATGGTGTGCCAGTAGTTTTAAATTAGGCACTTCAAATTGAACAACAAAACCCCACAATTTGTAAAAAAAAAAAATTGCGGTTCATATTATGACCCCCAAAAAGCTGACCACAAATGTAGCTGTTACATAAAATGACCCCTTAAATTAAACCACAAGGGCCCAGAAAGTACAGTACAAAAAAGTGGTTAACATTCTGGCCCCTAAAAGTCAACCACTAATTTTGCGGTTTATTTGATGGAGAATGTGGTTCACCAAGTGGCTCCAAAATACATACCAGTGGTATAAATTATGGATAAAATGGTTAAAAAACTGGCTCCTAACCGTATACCAGCGGTTTAAACTCAGGCTCATCAAATTGAACCACAAAATCTCACAATTTATACCACAAAAAATTGTGGTTCATATTATGGCCCCCAAAAAGCTGATCACAAATGCAGCGGTTGCATAAAGTGGCCCCTCAAATTAAACCAAAAAGACCCAGAAAGTGCACCACAGAAAAGCGGTTAATATTCTGTCCCAAAAAATTCAACAACTAATTTTGTCTCCCAAAACATTTTTAAGAGGACTCAATTAGAAACTTCATAAGTTTTAGGACTAAGTTGATAAAATACTAAAATTTTTACGCCTGACAGTGTCATTTTAGCCCAAATGGTTAGGGGTAACGCTTTTTTCTTTAAGTAAATGCCCTTTTTTCTTTAATAAACGCTGTTGTTCCCCCCTAAATGCTTTTTATTAAATGTAATTATTAGTTCAGTAAATTTAATTAATTTTAATTTCAACCGTTAATAAATTACTTAATAGTATATATCAAAATGGTTGCAACTTATTTCTTATTTTTTAAAATTTATTTATCATCGTATTTTCCATTTTATCTACTAGTATTACATATCTAGTAACATGGTTTTCAAAAGTAAAAAGTAAGTTATGAAAGAGTTTTACCCGTTAATTGGTTTGTTTTGGTTGAAAATATAATGGTAAGTTTTGCTTATAAAGGGAATAAAGATTAGGCAGATAAAATAATTTGTAATATTATATTAAAAAATTTAGTAGTGGTAAATAATTTAGGTAGAAATAATAAAATTGTATTAAATAGTTCGAAAGAAAGAGAGGAAATGTCATGAGTTTGATTTAATGTGAGATAAACGTAAAAAAAAAAAATTTAAAGAAGTTGAGATAAGGAGCATCATGTATTAATAGAATAAGAAGAGGTGGGTAGGATGAAAAAGGAATGAAGATTAATGTGAGAAATTTGAATTAATATGAAGAAGTTAATTAATGTAGGAGTAGTAGTTTGTGGTTATTAGAAAGAGGGAGTTAATACAAGTAATGAAGGTAGATAGGTTAAAGGGAGTAAGTGTGGAAGTAGAAGTTCAGAAGTTTTAAGTGCATCTTTTCCATATTTATATCTCAACATATATAAGATTAATGTAGACATGTGAAAAGAGAATGTAAGTGTCAATTATAAGTAAAATCATAAAGGAATGATGTGTGAATTAAAAAGAGTTTGAGAAGGATTAGCTCAGTAATGATAGTTAATTTATTTGTGAATGTTTAATTTTGAAGGTTTTCCAATTGCATAGTATAAGAGTTAAAAGGAAGCCTTTCTAACTAAAACACATTTGTTTCGACTAAATTGTTTTTATTTTTACTAAGTCATTTTTTTTGTAAATGAGATGTTTTTATTAATAATAAAAAGGCGATGATGAGTTATCATACTGGTAATCACTTTTTTTTTTTCACTTTTTTGTACTGGTAATTACTTTTTTTTTGTTTGTTATTGCTTCTTTTTTATTCTATCACTCGTTTATGATGTTAATCACTTTTTTTTGTGTTTATGATTTTTAAAATACAAAATGTATAAGTTTAATTTATAAATGGAATAAATGCTATAAATATGAAATAATATGTAATATTATATTACAAACTTCAGTAAATATAATTGTTGGCATTAAAAATATCATTAAAGAGTTTGAAAAAAAGAAGTGAGCCAATGGGTGGAAGGAAAAGGGATGACATTTAATGTGATCAATTTGATTTAATGTCATATAGGAGTGGAAAATAAAATCGCATTTATAAGATTAAGTGAAATAGTAGTATTAACTTCGAACTGAGTTGGTGGAAAGGAATAAGGAATAAGAGTTATCATCAAGAATTTGATTTGACACGGAGATAAGAATAAATGTCGTAGTAATGTTGTGTTTGCTGGTGAAGAGTTAATACAATGAAAGGAGGTAGATGGGTGGGTCGAGGAAATTTGGAAGTAGGAGTTAATGTAAAGTAAGGTTAATTTAGCTTTGTTTATTGTTTTAAATATTTCTTAAGTCCAAAGAAGATGAATAGAGTAACAATGCAAAAAGGGAATGTGAATGTAGAGCATTCGTGAATCATGAAGTTGTAAGGTCCGAATCATCACTGGCAAAGGTGTGAATGATCAAACGCATAAGTGTTTGTGAGAGGGCGACTCAAGGAATCAGGTCAGTAGTGATAATTAATTGATATATTTTACATATGTTTTTTAAGGGTTTTTGGAAGAGCTTAAAGAAGAGCGACCCATTGAAACAACTTTTAAAAACAAACTAATCATATTTGATAAAAGTCCTATTTGTTTTTGTAGTAAGTCATATTTCAATTGAGGTGTTGGTTTATGAAGTGTTGGTTAATCAAGTAATTAGCATTATTTAGGTGATGAAGTAGATGAACATGTGATTATATGTTTATCCCAAAAAAAGAAATTAGCTCAATAAAGATGTAATAAAAAAGGCAACTATACCAACATATGAACATTTAACTATGAAAAAAAATGATTATGAAGTAGGAAAGTCGATATTTATCAGTAAGAAGGGATTGTTGTGGATACATGTTGTAAAAAAAATGAGAGAAAATACTGTTGTAGGAGTATATCCTGAAAGCATTTGTTGTTTTAAAAAACTGTTAATTGTTAATACATTCACGTATGGTATGCGGGTGATAGAAAATTACAACTGTTATGCAGGTGATAAAAATGAAAAACTATAGTGAACTAGGTAGGCAATCGACGTACGGAGAGGAAGAATTGGATGGACATAGAACATGGCAAATGAAAGGAATACCAAGTGAGATGGCAGTA
This sequence comes from Aquilaria sinensis, assembly GCA_005392925.1. NCBI lineage: Eukaryota > Viridiplantae > Streptophyta > Magnoliopsida > Malvales > Thymelaeaceae > Aquilaria > Aquilaria sinensis. The sequence continues at coordinate 145,496 of SMDT01003083.1, read as the reverse complement.
AGAATAAGTGGATTCCATGAGATTTGTTCACAGGAAGTGGAGAGTGATCATGGTGAGAATGTACACAGTGATGATCAAATTGGTTTGACTTAGGAATCACCTGAGGAGATAGATGAAATTCCAGCAGGGAATGAATGGAATGCAATGGTTATGAAGATAAATAAACCAGTTGCACTTTGGGGGATAGAAGATTTTCTTGAGATAGAATTTGAGTCTATTGAAAAAGCTGAGCAATTCTATAATAGATATGCGAATGTGATGGGATTTTCTACCTGAAGAAAAGATATTAAAGTTGATAATGGGGGAATCATATATAGGCGCATATGGGTTTATGGGAAGGAGGGCCACAATAAACCAAAACTGGAACTAGCAGATAGAGTAAGATAATCTAAAACGTGAGTAGATGCGGCTGCAGAGCATCGTTTCAAGTTAATTACAACCGTGTATCAGGAAAATATGTGGTAAAAGAGTTAAATACCATGCACAACCATGAACTTGCCGAACAAGAAGAAGTTCATATATGCAGATCTCAAAGATGAATAAATGTTGCTGATAAGGTGCAAGCTAAACAAATGAGAAAGGTTGGTGTGAAGACAAGTCAAATTATGGATTACATGGTGCAGGTTTCCGGAGGCTATAGTAGCGTGGGGTTTACTACCAAAGATTTGTATAATTATGTAGATAGTGACAAGAGAGAGCAAATTTTAGATAGTGATGCAGAGACTGTAATTGCATACCTAACCTGTCATGCAAGTAGAGACCCTGAGTTTTATTGTTGATATGCAGTTGATAAGGAAAATAGGTTACATTACATTTTCCAGGCTGATAGTTCAATGGGCATGGACTACGCATGCTTTGGTGATGTTATTGGATTTGATGCGACATTCAAAACGAATGAATACAGGATGCCATATATTGTGTTTGTTGGGGTAAACCACCATTATAATAGCATTGTTTTTGGATGTGCACTCGTGTTTGATCAGTCTGAGAAAGGTTATGTGTGACTACTGGAAAGGCACTTGGAGCAGTTATCACAAATGCTGGCTACCATGAGTAATAAAATTTTTTATCTTGCATCAAGGTGTGATGAAGAAGGGTATAATGAAGTTAGAGAAGAATTGAGTAAGCTAACTCTTTGAGTTGGATAGTTGTGCACCAAGAGGTCAGAAGGATTGAATACTATGGATAGTGAGGCTACAGTTCTTGATGTCGATATAGTTCGTAATCCAGTTGTCATCATTGGTAGAAGATGCAATAGGAATAAAGAAAATATTGGTGAACGAAGGATGAAGTGCAGAAAATGTGGATCAAATAACCACACAACCTGTGGGTGCATGCAAGAATCTGAAGTTGACAAAGAATGTCTTGAAAAAGGAAATGGTGAGGAGGCTGTTTTTGTTCTTAACAAATCACCTAGCTTTATCCCGGACGACCATGTTAGTAGTAGCCACACACACTTTTTAGGTTCTGCAGTTGCCCCAAATAATGAAGAAAGTCAAACTATTTCAGTCCCAGACTCTGAAGCCAATTGGAGAATGACGCAGTCCTTCACAGGTAATGATAATTCATTCCAGAATTTATTGAGATCTCAATCCATGGGATGGACCTTCAACACAGAGGAATTTGGGTTTTTTGCATGCAACAAGGCACATGACTATTATGACCATAATGCTAAAAGTAGCTTTTAAGATACATGGAGGCATCATTCTAGTACAGATTAATATAAGAGATGGCTTTATCATTTTGGACCGTGTATTAATTTAAAACCTGAGACTATAATGCTTGGGATTATGGAATGATATTTTTGTGTTAAGAAAGACCATAGATATATGTGATTTATTTTAACAAAATTGTGGGTTGAAATAACCATTTTAAGGAACTTGCATGCCTAATTTGCAATTTAACAAGGAAAAAGGCGATTTCAGTTCAAAATAAACGAGAAAAGTAAAAAACAGATGATAACATATAAAGAAAGGCGATATGGGTAATTGAAATGTGAGAATATGTTGATAAAAGAATTTTTTTATATGAATAAATATTAATGGGAAAGAAAAGGAATTAAATAATATATTTATCATACTTCAAGCTATACAAAAATTTAGAAGAATAACATTTTAGCATCCATGACACATCGATATAACATAACATAGTTCAAAAATCATGCATATTGTCTTGAAACAAAATCGAAAAGCATATCATATTGTTTGTTAAGGAAATTGAAAAGCATCCTAGTTCCAATGCCATTCACCTTCTCCTTCCCCTCTTAGCTGCAGGCCTATCTTCCATGTGTTTCGTACGGCTCTCCAACCATCGACCAGATGCAGGCTCATCTGAGTCTGACCCAGGTTCATTATCCGACTCTGCAGTTGAGTCATCTTCATCATTAAAATTAGGGGTTCATCTTCATCATCTGACTCTCCAATAGATGATAAGTGAAATGTGTGTGTCATATGCCACCAATAGTGGCTAAGTGCACGAACTAAGCGTCTGTCGCAGCAAGTGGACTTCAGTGATTTGACTACATTGAACATACCCATTGCTCTTATCATATCTTTCACAGTCTTTGGGAACCCATTAAACCACTCCAACAGCGGCTTCACGCTGCCATGTCCACGGTATGCACTGAGCCTACTTTGTACATATCAAATTACATGTCATACTATGAAACCTAAATTTAACCTGAAATCTAACATAATAGGGGTAGCAGTTTCATAGAAAATGATATTATTTAACAATAACAGCATTTTGTTAACATTATCTCTTTTTAAATTATACAATCGTTGTATTGAATTACATATTGTCTTATTTGAATTTTTATCGCGTTTTTACAATAGCAATCGCTTTCATAGTTATTTTGCTTTTTAAAATTCTTCTCATTATTGTTAAATTTTACTAACTTTTATACATACTTGTCCTCTTTTCAATTTTTTAGCACTTTTAAAATTAATATTCTAGCCCTTTCTTGCTCTTTTATTGTTTAACTTTTATAATTGTTATCACAGTTTTTATTTTTTATCATATTTTTAAAATTTGAATCCCTTTTTTGAATTATTATAGCCTTTTTAAATTTTTACTCGCATATTAATAATTATTATAGCCTATTTACAATTTTTAATTGCCTATTACAAAATCTTATCGACTATTTATAATTTATCACTTTTTTAATTTTAAAAATGCATTTAGTAAGTATTATCATTTTTTTTTTACAAATTATCATTTTTTTTATTTTTCAATTAGTTTTTAGATTTCTTATTTATCGCTTTTTTAATTAGTTATCACTTTTTTAAAATATTTCTAGTTTTTTTAATTGTTTATCACTTTTTTAATATTTAATCATTTTTTTGAAAAAAAATTCACTTTTTTTTATATTTAATAACTTTTTAAAAATATTTATTGCATTTCAGAATTATTTATCACTTTTTCAGTTTTTAATAGCCTTTTAAAAATATTAACCATTTTTTAACATTTATCACCTTTTTTTATATTTTATCACTTTTTTTAATAGTCAATCACTTTTTTTTTTATATTTAATCACTTTTTAAAAAAATTTGTCATTTTTTATCATTTTTTTAAAAATATTTATTGCATTTTAGAAATTTTAATCACTTTTTTTTGTTTTTAATCGCTTTGCAAAAATATTTACCATTTTTTTTAACATTTATCCCTTTTTTATATTTATCACTGTTTACACCTTCTTATCTCCAAAATTATATCACTTTTTTGGGTTTTAATCGCTTTTTTCAAATATTTATCCCTTTTTAAAATTATTGTCAACTTTATTAATTTTAATTCATCTTTTCAAAATTATTATCACTTTTTTGTGGAATTATATCGCGTACATGGGATGTAATCACTTTTTAAAAATATTTATCACTTTTTTTCAATTGTTTTCACCTTTTTTAATTTGTAATGACCTTTTCAAAATTATTTTCAGCTTTCTCAAGTTCTTAACGGTTTGCTTGGTTACATATCGACATGCGATACAATTTCGTTACTGGTTTTTCATTACAAACATCTAAACATGTACAGGTTCAAAAAATATGTTTCTTACACATTAACGCACCCAATCACATAATCAACTCTTTTTCTTAGTGACTTTACTTTTCCCTTTCGCTTTAGCTTTCCCTTGCCCCTTCCCTCTAGGCTTTTTAACTTCCACAACAGATGTTGTTGCTGTACTAAGAACTTCACCTTTTACATTTTTTACTTGGATAGCACGTGTTCTTCGCTTCTTAGCAGGTCGCACATCCGTATCACCAGATAAGAGAATATCTTTAAGATCAACTACGACTGGAGAACGTTCAATAACTTGTGCTTCGTGCCACGATGTTGCTACTTTTATCAGGAGCTGAGCATTCCTATTCTCTTCACTGCACAAAATTTGAACCAACAACTCATATTATTGTTTATGGCTATCCTACTATAACACCATAAAAATGTTAGAAAATACTATTGAATAAATATACCTAAGTAGTGAATGGAGAGTGTAACATACTGTTTCACTGTTGAAAAATGTGGCAAGGTCCGGCTTTTCCATTAGTATACAAGTAAAAAATTCCGCAGTAATACCCATTTGGTTGCTCTGTAACCGGAACTCTTACATGATGAAAATCCAAAAAGCAATACCCCTTTAGTAAAATAATATACTCAAGCACTCTAGCCTACAATTAACAAGACTCCACTATAATCACCATCTCATTACAACTTTCTAACTGCCATTAAGTTAAAACCAAACTTACAATGTGTGATATCCAATGTCTGTACTCATGTACAGGTTTGCTAAGTGACATGGAGTCCCACAACTGCACCTGTCTATCTAATATATCCACAACAATAAGAAAAAAATGTTTACGGGGTCGATCATACACAGGCACATAAATCTGCAAAAAGAAATCAAACCATGTTAATAATCTGATAAATGTAATGACATTATTTCAGATATTTAGTCTTCATAAAACCTTTCAAGAAGTCGCCGAACCCCTACATCAAGATCAAACCATCCATGGTCAATAGTTTGTTCAAAAGCGCAGGCTTCACCCCCTAGTGTCGCAAGCTGTTTTGTAAAAAATAAATTCATTCATCACCATATTTAATTACAAACACCTAAAATGGACTTTTATATTCATACGTACCGAGAATTCTATTGGAAACCACCAACAACGAACACCATCTATCTTCCCCTTCTTCTTTGTATAAAGAACAGTCACCATATAGTTGATAACAGTTGAAAACAACCACTTACACAACCTCTATGTCTAAACATCTTTTCTTACCAACTTATAGCCGGATGGTAATATAGCAAAAACCTCACTACCAAAGAACATAATCATATAAAGTTAATCCATTGCATTAACCCATCACAATCATAAAAAGTAAACGAGTATGCCTCATATCATCTATATTCTTTGAAAGAGCATATTGGATCATTCGATGAGTTCTATCCTCAACAGGAGCTGCCACCATATAAAGACCAGCCCAATACCTTTCCCCAAAACAACTAGTCTTCTTCCAACCGTGAAGAATGGTGATTTTCGCCAATGTGATGGAATTACATCATGCTCTGATTTTCTTCCTATTATATCTTGCTCCATAAAAAATTTCAACTTATCCTTCATGTCCTACAATTTGTGGAAACCAGTTAAGCAGTTAATTAACAAGCAAATAGTTAATCAGGTAAGCACTAATTACCTCATCATCTTCATCATTTCTTTCAGATAACTAACCCTTAATTTCAAAATCATTTCCTACATGTTCAACCCGTAACTTCTTCTTGCAAGAGCTCACAACGTTAATCCCGCCAAGTGATTCTAAAGCATTCATTCTTGGTGAGCATACCTCATGATCATCAATCTTCCGCTTGTGTGGTTTTTTAAATTTCTCCACCTTCTCCTTCACAGTCCCCATCATGGGAAACAACTTATTGATCCGTTTAGGCATTCCAACATCCTTGTCTTCACCATAATCAGGATATCTTGAGTAGGAACCTTCTTCAGTGTTGGCAAATTCGATGCATGAGTATCTGCTTTGTCATCCTTGGCCCGTCTTGTTGCTCCTTGTACAACAAGCATATTAACAGTCTGAGCAACTTTTTCCATTGTACCTTTTAGATTTTCTTATATCAATCGAATCATAGTAACGTCACTCCTCATTCTTTGATATTCTAGCACCAGTTTGCCCACATCATCAACTAATTTATTCAACTTTTCTCTATCCTCATCTACAGGCTTCCCACTTATCCTCCTTATAACACTTTTTAGACCAACATTTCGTTCCTTCCCATTCTCATCTGACTCGTATTCTTTATTCACATCATCTGCATAATCTCTATCTCCCAGCTCGTCCGCATCATGTTTATCTCTCTTCCTCTTTTTTTCCTCCTCAACATCTTTATTATCTTCATTCACATAACTTTAATCATCATTGCCTCTATTTCTCCTCTAACCCTTATATCAATCTTGGCCAATAACCTACGAGTCATTTCCTTATTAAGCTGAACCACTATTGGGTTTAAACCGTCATTCCTCAATTCACTAGCAACAACCTTCATCACAAAAAACATCTGTTCACATAAACAAAACATAGATTCAATCAAATATATATGCAAAATAATAATATGCACCAAATTATAATATGCATGAAACAACACTTACTTGTAGAAATAAAGCATATCCTGTCAATTTCTTCTGCTTTTTCATCTTCCACTTCTAAATTCCTACAACCAATTGAACCACTACAAAGCTTGCCCAAGCCTTTTCCTCAATCTTGCTAACATCCCTAACACATCCAAGATGCACCACACCAACTTGGCTTCGAATTGGTGGACACAAAATATGAGTCATGCAATATAATGCATATGCTCTATGCACTTTCTTTGGGTCATTACTCTTCAATAGATCATGCTTTACAACTTTTCTCCTAATGGTCCACCTTCTATCCCGTTCCTTCCGGCAATAATATGCCACCAAACCTTCTCTAGGTACATCACTTCGATTCAACTCAATTCATTCAATATCATCCTTAATCCCCATTATCTCAGTGAAATTTGCTGCTATAATCTTATACTCTCTCCCATCTATTCGAATAGTTCTCTTCTTTACATCAAATTTTTGAATCAATGGAAACACCAAGTCCGCCCACAGAGCATGTGATTTTATTCCTAATAAACTCCCAAAAGCTGTTTCTTTTAGTATCTCTTCTTTTTCCTCTCCCAACTTCCTCATCATCATACAAAATGTGAAAATTGTAAACTTTACCTTCAACTTGTCCTTCTCTTCCACTTTGTTTGCATACTCACTTTTTTTATTAGATGACATTTCCTGCCAACTGTTACGACAAGCCTAAACATAAAATCATATCATTACAATCTTATTACTCTTACTGTTATAATTCAACTTATAATATACTTACAACGCTATCATATGCCAATCCAGCATCTTTGCATCTCTCCCGCTATGCCCTCTTGCATATATTTGAACATAAATTCTAATAACTATAGTAAATAATAACACACACCAACAGCCAATACCAGATTACTCACTGATAATTATTCTAGGCACTGGGCAGCCTCTCATCCTTTCGACTTTTCTTTAATGTTGAAACATCTTCTTCCTCACCAACATCCAGTACAACATCTTTTTCCTCGCTGAATCAATAAAAAATCAAAGTAATATACATTATTGGAAACATGTTAGCGACACAATCACCATAAAGGTGCCAAAATTTAAAAAAAGGTGAAAAAAATCAGCAAATAGGCGACAATGATTAAAAAAAAATGACTAATTTAGTCACATTTTTCCTTTCACTATCGCATTTTCCCTATTCTTTTCACCTTTTGTCTCTCTCAATCACTTTTCTATAATTTTTGTAACTATGACTAATCACCACCCAATATCTAACTCCCAAACCCATTCCCTTTTTACTATGAACACAAAAGAATAAAAGTAACACTTACTTTCCCTCTGTTACTGATTTTCTCCTCTTATTCTTCATCATCGTTTTGCTTCCTGTTTTCATGCCAACAACATTGTCGAATGCAACTTCAACACACAATCATCCGCTCTCCACTTTTTTTTTTCCAGATTCAAACTCAGTTCCACATTCACGACTTAGTTGAAGTTTAATTTTGGAGTAAGGTGTTTTAAAATGTTTATAATTTTTTATCGCTGTTAAAAGATACAGCTCCAGGTTCTAGATTAAAATGCAATGCAACATCGAACGGTGTATACTCTTACCTTCTAATCTAATGACTTCTTAGCCGTTAGATTAGGAGGTGGGAACATAGCCATAGGATGGTAAATTAACTTTTTAACCCGGAACCTGCAATTTTAGATTTTAAAAAAGTGATAAAATAATAATTGAAAAAAAGCATTAATATTGTTTAAACAAGCAAAAGAAAAGTAGAAAAGGCTTGAAGAAATTTAAAAACACTATGAAAATTGGAAATAAGTGATAATAATTATTAAACAACTATTAAATATAAAAAAGTGATAAATAATTTAAAAATGCAATAAGTATTTTCAAAAAAGTGATTAAATATACAAAAAAAAGTGATAAATAATTAAAAAATGTAATAAATATTTTTAAAAAAATTGATAAATAATTAAAAAATGTAGAAAATATTAAAAAAAGTGATTAAATATCAAAATAAGCGATAAATAGTTCACAAATGCAATAAATATGTTAAAAAAAGTGATAAATATTTTTAAAAAGTGATTAAAAAAATAGTTATAATTTGTAAAAAAAGTGATAATACTTATGAAAAGTCTTTTTAATATTAAAACAGTTAATGAATTTTAAAAAGGTGAAAAAAATTAATATGTACCAGTATGATGACTCATCATCGTGTTTTTATTATTAATAAAAACATCTCATTTACAAAAAAAGCAACTTAGTAAAAACAAAAGCGATTTAGTCCAAACAAATGCATTTTAGTTAGAAATGCTTCCTTTTAACTCTTCTACTACGCAATTGGCAAACTTTCAAAATTAAACATTCACAAATAAATTAACTATCACTATTGAGCTATTCCTTCTCAAACTCTTTCTAATTCACACATCTTCCCTTTATAATTTTACATATAATAGGCACTTACATTCTCTTATCACATGTCTACATTAATCTTATATATGTTGAGATACAAATATGGAAAAATGCACTTAAAACTTATGAACTTCTACTTCCACACTTACTCCCCTTAACCTATCTACTTTTATTACTTGTATTAACTCCCTCTTTCTAATAAACACCAACTGCTACTCCTACATTAATTAACTTCTTCATATTAATCCAAATTTCTCACATTAATCTTCATTCCTTTTTCATCCTACCTACCCTCTTCTTATTCTATTAATACATGATGCTCATTATCTCAACTTCTTTAAAACTTTTTTTTTTTACTTTTATCTCACATTAAATCAAAATCATGACATTTCCTCTCTTTCTTTCAAACTATTTAATACAATTTTTCTTATTTCTACCTAAATTATTTCCCACTACTAAATTTTTTAATATAATATTACAAATTATTTTATCTACCTAATTTTTATTCCCTTTATAAGCAAAACTTGCCATTATACTTTCAACTGAAACAAACCAATTAACGGCTAAAACTCTTTCATAACTTACTTTTTACTTTTGAAAACCATGTTACTAGATATATAATACTAGTAGGTAAAATGGAAAATACGATGATAAATAAATTTTAAGAAATAAGAAATAAGTTGCTACCATTTTGATATATACTATTAAATAATTTATTGACTGTTGAAATTAAAATTAATTAAATTTAGTGAACTAATAATTACATTTAATAAAAAGCGTTACAAAAATAGAAAAAGCGTTTAGGGGGGAATAACAGCATTTGTTAGAGAAAGAAAGAAGTTTACTTAAAGAAAAAAACGTTACCCTTAACCTTTTGGGGTAAAAATGATACTTTCATGTGTAAAAATTTTAGTATTTTATCAACTTAGTCCTAAAACTTATGAAGTTTCTAATTGAGTCCTCTAAAAAATGTTTCGGGAGACAAAATTAGTTGTTGAATTTTCGGGGCCAAAATATTAACCGTTTTTCTGTGGTGCACTTTCTGGGCCCTTTTGGTTTAATTTGAGGGGCTACTTTATGCAATCGTTGCATTTGTAGTCAGCTTTTCATGGGTCATAATATGAACCGCATTTTTTTTTTTTACAAATTATGGGGTTTTGTTGTTCAATTTGAGATGCCTGAGTTAAAATCGCTGGTACACGGTTAGGGGCCAATTGTTTAACCGCTATATCCAAAATTTATACCGCTGGTATATATTTAGGGGCCACTTTGTGAACCACATTCCTCACAAAATGAACCACTAAATTTGTGGCTGACTTTTCGGGGCCAGAATATTAACCGCTCTTCTGTGGTGCACTTTTCTGGGCCCCTGTGGTTTAATTTGAGGGGCCCCTTTACGCAACCGCTGCATTTGTGGTGAGCTTTTTAAGGACCATAATATGAACCGCATTTTTTTGTGGTACAAATTCTGAGGTTTTGTGGTTCAATTTAAGGGCCTTGAGTCAATACCACTGGTACACAGTCAAGGGCCAATTTTTAAACCACTTCACCCAGAATTTATACTGCTAGTATACATTTAGGGGCCACTTTGTGAACCACATTCCCCACAAAATGACCCACTAAATTTGTTGTTGACTTTCGGGGCCAGAATGTTAACCGCTCTTCTGTGGTGCACTTTCTGGGCCTTTATGGTTTAATTTGAGGGGCCACTTTACGCAACCGCTAGATTTGTGGTGAGCTTTTTGGGGGCCATAATATGAACCGCATTTCTTTGTGGTACAAATTGTGGAGTTTTATTGTTCAATTTGAGGGCCCTGAGTCGATATCACTGGTAGACGGTCAGTGGCCAATTTTTTTACCGCTTTACCCAGAATTCATATAACTGGTATGTATTTAGGGGCCACTTTGTGAACCACATTCCCCCGAAAATAAACCACAAACTTAGTAGTTGACTTTTAGGGGCCACAATATTACTTGCTTTTCTGTGGTGCACTTTCTGGGCCTTTGTGGTTTAATTTGAAGAGCCAGTTTATACAACCGCTACATTTGTGGTGAGCTTTTTGGGGGCCATCATATGAACCTCATTTTTTTGTGGTATAAATTGTAGGGATTTGTGGTTCAATTTGAGGGGCCTGAGTTTAAACCGCTGGGACATGGTTACGAGCCAGTTTTTAAACCGCTATATGCAGCATTTATACCGTTGGTATATATTTATGGGACACTTTATGAACCAGATTCCCTAAAAAATAAACCTCTATTTTGGTGGTTCACTTTTCGGGCCCAGAATATTAACCGCTAAATTAGTGATTGACTTATTCATTCTTGTATATCCATTTTTTTTGTGTAAAATCATTTTAATATTTTTTGAAGCTCAATTACCAATGAAACAAATATGAAAAATCTTAAAATTAATGAAATTTATTTATCAAAGGTTTCAATTTTGGATATTAGGAGTTTTTGTTAAATGCTACAAATGAAATCGGGGTAAAGTATTAGTTTTTAAAGATAAGGGGTAAATTGTAAGTTAGTTGTCATTAACCCTTCAAACATATAAAAAGGTGATAACACCTTAAGAAAGGCGACAATGCTTTTAAAAAAATGCTAAAAAATTATAAATTTTTTTTCAAAATGATAAAAATTTAGGAAAAGATGATAGTATTATTTAGAACATTTTAAAAAGAGATAAAATTTAAAAAGCTATTAAATTTAGTAAAATGTGATAAAAATTATGAAAAGGTGATAAAATTTTTTAAAAAGGCTATAATATTATTTAAAACACGATAAAATTTTAAAAATGGATAAAATTTAAAAAGCGATAAAATTTTTAGAAATGTAATAATTTTATTTTAAAGGCGATAACGGTTTAATAAAAGCAATAAGAACAAAGAAAAAGTGATTTACAGTAAAAAAAAACATAGATAAACAGAAAAAATTGATAAAAATTCCTAAACAAGTGATTAAAAAAAATAAAAAACCGATCATATTAGTATTTTGTAAAGTTCGATTGGCTACGAAAATAATATGAAAAATCTTAAAAGTACTTAAATGTGTTCATCAACATTAATTCACTTTAATTTACCCTCATTGGCTGTATTAACTCCCTCTTGCCAACAAATATCACTACTATTCCTACATTAATTCAGTTTTCAATATCAAATAAAATTTCTACATTAATTCACTTTTCAATATTAAATAAAATTTCTTACATTAATTATAATTCATTTTTTTCATTCCACCTGCAATACATGCTATTATTTCTCTCAAATTATTTAATACTATTTTTTTTTTTTACTTTTATCTCATCTTAAATCAAACTTATCATATTAACTCTCTTTCTCTCAAAGTATTTATCACTATTTAATATCATTTTTTCTTACTTCTATTTAAATTATTTACCACTAACTAACAGGTTAACAATTATATTTACTAAATTTTTTAAAATATAATATTACACATTATTTTATCTTTTTACACTTTATTCCCTTTAAAAACTAAACTTATTTACATTTAGAACCGAAAGATGCAGGTAATTGATAAAAATTTATTTAGTGGTACTATTTTATTTTTTGTCGTTTTCTTCAATGGCCGCTGTAGCAACTTACCACAGCGGCAATGCAGAATCTCCCTCTCTTCAGCCGCTAGACTTGTCACTTCCCTTCAAAGCTGGTTGCACCAACTATTCCTCTTTTTCTTCTTTTGCTTAATTACTTTTTTTTTAATGGAATCCTTTATCACTTAATTTGTTCTCTTCTATGGAAGATCCATTATTGTCGGCCTCCCTCTCAAACCTCAAACTCTTTCTCTTAGTGTCATTTTCATTACTGTCTCTCTTCATTCAAGTTTTCTAGTTTTATTTTTATTTTTATTTTTTGAGTTTTTACAGCTCTTAAATAGACCGTCGGTTTGTTTTAGTTTATTGGTTCATTGGTTTAATGGTTCTAGGCGGTTTTGATTCGTTTTTTACCAAACATATAATGGACCGATAGCCAAATTGAAAGAATATACGGTTCATGGTTAGATTGGTTAAACTGGCCGGTCAAGTCCGGCTTTGATAACATTGCCTACAACTCACCGAATTCCACCCCGTACCTAGCAAAAATCTCACCAAACTTGTCTAAGTATGTCAATGGATCACATTTGAGTTGGATGAGGATATCCCTGTATCCTACCCACCACATTAAACACTCTACAGGCATCCTACCTATCACCTTTCGAGTGAAAAATTTTCACATTCATATCCTGCTCATTTTTAAATGGGTTGGGTTGAGTAAAACTCATCTATCCACTATACTTCCACAACTATAATTTTATTAGAACAATACATATCTAATCATAAATTTGCTGCTATTACAAACATTCATTATACTTTATCTATTAAACCAACCTTAACTTGTTCTTAATTTCATATAACTTATTCATTATACTTTCATTTCCATCACATAACTAATATTAATATATGGCACACACATACATATGGGTCAATTGTGAGGCCAGTGCACCCTAAACCTGCATCCTATCCAAATTCTCCAACGAGTGAAAAAAGAAAAAAAAAACACATCCGACCCAAACTCAATCAATTGTATAAAAAATCTAACCCATTGGATTGAATGCAATTGGATACCCGCTAGATTAGATATCCGTTGACATCCCTAAACTTATCCCTAATTCATTCTAAACATTCTTAGTAATTAATTATCTCTTTCAATCTTCAAAAATTAATTACATTCAATCAAATCATCAACTCAATTTCCTTTTCAAGTTCTAAGAATAAACTAGCATGTGCTTTGAAAAATAACAATCACTCACTAGTTTTTCTCCTCTTAAAGAGAAAACTGACAAGTGCTCTCTTTGATTCTCAATCAATAGTTTCTTCTTCTACTTCTTCAACATAAAAAATTAGTCATATTAAAAAGTCAGAGAAATCCTCAAAACTATATTTTTCTTATTTCCCCTTTTAACAACTCTTTTTCCATTCCATCTCTTTCTTTCTTTCTTTTCTGTAACCGTATTTCCTCTTTTGTTTTTTATTCTCTTGGGCTTTAACAAAAAATGTCCAAAATAATAAAATAAAATAAATTAAGGTTGGGTCATTATATAGGTAGTAGTTGTTCCTTCAAAGATTATTTCTATTTTCTGTATGAATTTAGTTATTTTATTGACTTGTATTACTATTCCTTCTCCTATTTAATGTCTACTTGTTTTCTTGTAGTAGTTGCTCCCCTATCAGATGTTCATGCTCTTTTGTTGAATATAGTTATTTTACTGTCTAATCTTGTTATTCCATGACAAAATATATTCACTCTTTTGATATTTAATACTCCATCTGTTCCACAAAAACTAACTCTTCTACAATTCACAGCAATTAATTTATGATTTTAATTTTTTTAAAATTTATTATAAAAATATGAATATTTTATATGAAAATGAAACTTTAAAGATTATAGTTTCTAAATATCATTTTTTTGAATTTTTTTTCAATACATATTAATATGAATATATTCAAGTCAAACTTCAGTCAAAAAAGATAAAAGAGTCAATTAATGTGAAAAGGAGGGAGTAACTATGTGTTACACATGTAGTAGTTGTTCCACATTAGATTCTTCATGTTCTTTTGATTATAGTTGTTTCATAGTCTAATCTTGCTATTCCATTATAAAATATCTCTATTCTATTTGATATGTAATAATTACTCACTATACATGCAGTAGTTGTTCCATATTCTTTATGTTCTTTTGCTGAAATATGCTTATTTTGTAGTCTAATATTGTTGTTCGTTGACAAAAAATATTTACTCCATTTGATATACAGTAATTACTTGTGTATGCGTGTAGTAGCTATTCAAATTCTTCATATTCTTTTGCTAAATATACTTGTTCCGTATTCTAATATTGTCGTTCAATAAGAAAATATATATGTTTCACAACAAATAGTTATTAAACATCAAAAGGAATAAATATATTTTTCATAGAATAATAAGATTAGATAAAGTAACAACTATATTTAGTAAGAGAGCATAAAAAATCTAACAAGAAATAACTACTACAAGGATAACAAGCAGTTATTAATTATTAAAATAAATAGATAGGTTTATCACATAATAACAAGATGAAATAATAGGACAACTAAATTCAGCAAAAGCACATAAACTATTTGGCAATAAACAACTTCAACATTTTGTGGTGCAGTGATATTATCATAATTTATAGCAAATTAGAACGTGCAATATAACAGGGAGTTGTAGCACGGTGGCATTATTGTAATTTATTGAAAATTCAGGTGCATTGGCAGTTTTGTGTATAACATAATATTGGGGTGCATTCATTATGCCTGGGTGCATAATATAATTATTCAAAATATATTTGGCCTTTTATAAAGATATCTAGATAATTACTAGATCATGATCCACATGTTGTTGTAGGACGACCAATGAAGATATAAATTTTCATGCCTATTATATTTATAGAAAAAATACTAAAAAAGTTATGAATTTAAGAGCTAAAAAATTTAAATGATTGAAAGGTGTGTTAATAAATTTGATAAATAAAAAATATACAACATAAGATCAATTTAGGAAATATGAGATTTCAGGAGAAATCAGAGCCTTAAGTGTCATTCATGAAAGTTTCAGGTTACAAAATACAATAAATGAAAAGTATAGGAAAAATTGGTAAAATTTCTATCTTTAAAGTCTGAAGACCAGAAGATATCACTGCAAATAAATAGATGACCAATTTTATAATTTATCCTTTTTCAACAAAAAAAAAAAAGAGCTTAAGAACGTAGCACCCCCCACAGGAAAAAAAACACCCCAAATTCAAAACTCAAAAATATCCCAAATCCAAAAATAGAAAAGGAGGCAGATGGGCCACATATAAAACCCAAACGGTTACTGTAGCAAAATTAATACTGCTACTAACGTCCTATCAAGAGCTTAGTGCTCGAGATAATATAATAATAAAAAACCTTTCTCTTCACCTGAAATAATAAACAAAATCAGGTCCCACGCAAGAGGTATGATCTTGGTGTTTAAGGCTGCAACAGGTGCATGCCCAATCTAACCTTAAACCCACCAACTCATCCCTTCACAAATACTAACAACTCACCATAAACCGTCCATAGTCCCTCATCTCCCCCTAATTTCCATGGCTGCACCTCCCAAACCACCGCCATTAATTCTCCTCACCACCCTCCTCTTCCTCAAGTCCACCGTCTCCACCGCTGCCCCCATCCCCGATGACCTCCTTGCGGCCATGGCGGAGATGCAAAAGGCCAACTACTTCGCCTTTGTCATGCTCCTTAAGATGTCAGCTCCGGAGCTCAACTCCACGGACCTCCGGAACGTCACTTTCTTCATGCCCAATGACAAGGCCCTGTCCCAGACAGCAATCCCTCCAGAATCATTGTTGAAGTTCGTGCT
This sequence comes from Aquilaria sinensis, assembly GCA_005392925.1. Taxonomy (NCBI): domain Eukaryota; kingdom Viridiplantae; phylum Streptophyta; class Magnoliopsida; order Malvales; family Thymelaeaceae; genus Aquilaria; species Aquilaria sinensis. The sequence continues at coordinate 129,040 of SMDT01003083.1, read as the reverse complement.
CCGCCATTCCATCCCCTCACCCCTCCTCTTTAACAACCTCCATTTAATCCCCTCCGGCTCCCTCATCCCCTCCTCCCAACCTGGGTACCTCCTCAGGGTCGCTAATGGAGGTCGCCGGAGCTTTTTTCTCAACAATGCTCGAATCCTCAGTCCCAACATCTGCTCTTCCCGCTGGTCTTCTATCCGCTGCCATGGGATCGACGATGTTCTTGCACCTGATGAGACTGCTTTTTCTTCACCCTCTTGCTCTAACGTCCGGCCTATGCCTGCTGCTGCGTCTCCGCCATTGCTCGTTCCGCCTCCTTTTGTCGTTAACGGGGGCCAGGTTCCGGCACCGTCTCCAACACCCAACTCTGGGCCTTCCAAGAGGAGGTCTTGTGGAAGCCTGGAGTTCGGCCTGTTGCTTACTCTTTTGTTGATTTCAATATTGAACTTCTTTTGTTCGCTTTAATTACTAAGTTAAATGTTCAGCTAATGAATTAAAATGCCAAATTGATAACTAACCTTTTCTTTTTTATACACTGTTTAGGAAAACGCTTGCATAACTATAAGCTCCGTGCATTAGTTACAAGTACCTGGCCCGTACTTCATTGTCGGTCGATTAATGAAAATACTAATTTTTTATATTGATTACATTTATATAGAAAATAAAAGTGGTAAAAAGTTATGAAATCAAAATTAAACTAAGTTATGATAAATTCAAAAGTTACAAAAAAATTAAAATGTTTCAAAGTTCTTGGTAATTAATTTGATTTAGGAATTGAGCAAAATTAACTTAGGGATTGACGGTAAATGATGCAAGTTTTGGGGCATGAAATGTAAAAACCAAAAGTTTACTAGACCATGCGTATGCGCTCCTGCATGGGGTGGGACGCTGTGTTTTATTGCAGAATAGTGTTTCAATGCATAAACGTACATGATACATAAAGATGGATGATGCAAAGGGCAAATGATCAGAATGGATGGAGGTGATTCTAATTTGCATGTATCTTGTGTTTTTATCCTCCAATTTTTGTTGCTCTGGCAATCACTGAGCCAGAAAGTCATTGAAGGTTTTGTCTGCAGTACATAGAGTAACAATTATGTAGTCATAATAAGTAATAATGTGTCGAGGATATGTTTAGGATGAAGGAGCTAAGTGAAACTTGGGTAACAAGAAATTAAAGAGTTTATAGTCTGCAACAGGAAGTTTTTGTATATGGGCTACATTTTGGCATCAAAGCCGGGTTATAGTAATGGCCACAAGCGGTGAAGCAATATTCAATTGTTTACAGTCTCTCATTCCTATATTTAATAACAATAATTATGAATTTTGGAGTATCTAGATGAAGACACTATTCATCTCCCAAAATTTATGAGAGTAGGTAGAATTTGGCTTTGAAGAACCATATAGTTCAGAAACATATACTAGTTAGACTAAAGCACAGTAGAGGCAATATAAGCAAAATGGGCAAAAGGATGCAAAAGTATTACTCAATACTTAATAAGGATTGAGTAAAATAATTTTCCCATGTATCATCGGTGCCAAGAGATCAACAGATGTTTGGGAAATATTGAAGGAACAATTTGGTGGCAAAAAAAAGTTGATCTACATAAAACTACAAAATTTATAGAGGGACTTTGACAACCTTTCAATGAAGGATATAGAGAGCATTTAAGGATTTTCTTTTAGAGCAACAGAAATTACAACATTGAAGCTAGAAAGATTAATGAGAAAATTTTGTGGAGTCTGCTAGCAAAATTTGAGCATATTGTTGTAACAATTGAAGAATGCAAAAATTTATCAAAATTAGCAGTTGATGGTTTGATTGGCTCTCTAGAAGCACACAAGAGGAGAATAAGCAGACTCTTAAGCTAAATAAAATAACAGGCTTTTCAATCAAAGATAGACATAGGAGATGATATTAAACAAAATAATTAAGGCATATGTTCATTCCAAAATAGAGGAAGAGGATATCGAGGCTGAAGTCATAGCCGTGGTAAAGGAAATTGAAATGATTTCAACCAAAGAATTTTTTCACGCATAAGTTGCAATATTTGTGGAAAGTCCAATTATCAATCAAAAGATTATAGATTCAAGTGTCAACGTTGCAAAAATTCAAACCACTCAGATAAAGGCTATTAGTTCAAAGATCAAAGCAATAAGATGAATTTTTCAGAAAAAAACATGAGGTTAGTGAAGTATTCTATTCTTATTTAAGTGTTGAGAAAGAATTAGGTACTGTATGATATATAGATAGTGGTTATAGTAATCATAAGACTAAAGATACACAAACCTTTACAAAGTTAGATGAAAATGATTTTTCAAAAGTAAATCTTGGCAATGACAAACTCTACGATGTTAAAAGCAAATGAGTTATAGTAGTTGACGGTAATGGAGGTAACTTTAAATTTATTACAAATGTCCTTTATGTTCTTGATTTGAATCAAAATCTATTAAGTATTGGGCAACTATTTCAAAATGACTATGCACTGAATTTTGAAGGTAATGCATGTATTATTAAAGATAAGGAAAAAAAAAGCATCACAATAGAAAAAGTTAAGATAAACAGGAATAATGTTTTTCCTCCAACTATGTCACTACACGATGATCTTGTTTTGGGAAGTGATATAGTAGATTAGTCATTTCTATGGCATTTAAGATATAGGCACCTGAATTATAAAGGTTTGAACTTGTTAAAGGACAAAATTATGGTCCTTAGTTTGCCTAATCTAGACAAAATTGATAAAGTTGTGAAGGATGCATATATAGAAAGATGCACAAGCTCCCATTTCCATGGACATCTTGGAGAACAAAGAAGCCCCTGGAGCTGTTACACTTGGATATAATTGGTCTAACCAAAACTCCATCATAAAACAACAATAGATATTTTATTTCATTTGTGTATGACATTACCAGGATGATGTTGATTTATTTCTTGAAAAAAAAATCAAAAGCTCTTAAAGCATTTAAGAAATTCAAAACACTTGGAGAAAATAAAAGTGGAAGATCCATCAAAATTTGAAGGACGAATCAAGGTGGAGAATATAATTTTGCAGAATTTGTCAAATTTTGCCTAGAAAATGGAGTAATAGGGCAATTAATGGTTCTATACACCCCACAATATAATAGAGTTGTAGAAAGGAAGAATATGACAGTTGTTAAAATGGCTCGGAGTATGTTAAAAGACAAAAGAACTCCAAATAGCTTTTGGGCAGAAGTAGTAAACACAACAGTTTACATCTTGAATAGATCCCCAACTAAAGTAGTGCTCAACAAAACTCCATATGAAGCATGACATCACAAAAAACCCCAGGTATAACAATTTAAAATATTTGGTTGCATAGCTTATGCACATATTGATGCTCAACAAATAGAAAAGTGTGATCACAAAAAAGAAAACCGTATCTTCACTGGATATAGCAATGAATAAAAAATTATTACTTATATAATGCAGACAAGAAAAAATTTATTATTTCTTGAGATGTTATCTTTGATGAAGTAGAGATTTAGAAATGGCAAAGAGACAATTACAAAGGACCAAAATTAATTTAAACAATAAAGCCTGAAGGTTATCCAAAAGATAATGGTATTGGATTTTAAAAAACAAATATTGAAGCTGGTCTGTCTGCTTCATTCCAACTAGATGAAATAGCACTAGATTATAATACACATCTAAGACGAGCTCAAAGTTTAGCAAAAATTTATGAGAATACTCAGAGATTATCTTTATTTGCACGCAAACCCCAAAGTTTTGGAAAAGTTGCAAAAGATAAAGTATGAACTAAAGCCATGGACAAAGAAATCAAAATGATCGAGAAAAATATGGCATGGCAGCTAGTTGATCTACTTGAAGGCAAAGATGCTATTGAGCTGAAATAGGTCTACAAGATCAAGAATAATGAAGATGAATCAATTCAGAAACTTAAAGCTCGGTTAATTGTAAAAGGTTATTCAAAACAACCGGGAATTGACTACACTGAGACATTTGCTCCAGTAGTGCGCATGAAGACAATCAGAATAGTTTTGGCATTAGTAGCCCAAATGGAGTTGTCAGTTTATCAACTAGATGTGAAATCATTATTTCTCAATGAAGAATTAGAAAAAGTATATGTGAAGCAGCTACAAGGTTACAAAATTAAAAGAAAGGAGCAAAAAGTCCATAGATTGAAGAAGGCATTATATGAACTAAAGCAAGCCCTTCGAGCATGGAATACAAAAAATTGATAATTACTTTTGGTAAAATAGGTTTGAAATAAACCAATGTAAACCATCACTTTATGTGAAAAAGGAAGGTATAAATGATCTGTTTATAGTTTGCTTATATGTCGATGATCTCATATATATAGGAACAAATCCAAAGGTAATTAAAAAATTTACAAAGGCTATGATGGAAGAATATGAGATGACAGATTTGGGTCTCATGATGTATTTATTCGGAATTTAGATGCAAAAATAAAAAGGTGAAATATTTATTTCACATGAAAATTATAGCCAAGATATACTTCAAAAATTTTAGATGAGCAATTGTAATCATATAGCTACACCACTTTCTATGAATAAGAAGTGGAAAGAAAATAATGGAACACCAAAGGTGGATGCACATAGGTACCAGAGTTTAGTTGGTTCACTAATCTATTTGACAAATACAAGACCAAATATAGTTTATCTAGTCAAGTAAGTTACACTTTGCAGCAAAAAAAAAAAATTCTTAGGTATTTATAAAGTACTAAGAAGCTTGAGATATGATATGTTAAAGAAGCCAATAACAGATTAGTCAGATATACAGATAGTGATTGGGTAGGTTTGTTTGATGAAGGAAAAAGCACATTGGGATATATATTCAGTCTTGGAACAAAAATTATATCATGGGCATTTAAGAAGCAAAAAAGTCTATCACTATCATCCATTGAAGCAAAATACATAGTTGGAACAGATGCAGCATGTGAAGTTATTTGATTAAGAAGAATTTTGGCTGACTTGAAACAAGTACAAGATGGTCCAACAATCATTTATTATGATAATATGTCTGTAATAACTTTGGCAAAAGATCTAGTGTTTCATGCACGGACAAAAGCATATTGAATTATGATATCATTTTATCAAATACTTGGTGCAGAAAGGAGAGATTTGATTGAACTTTATCAATTCGAAAGATCAACTAACAGACATCTTTACAAAGACTGAAATGAGAGAAAAACTATTGAAGTTTCAAGAAGAAACAAAAATTACAAACTAAGAAGGGTGTTGAAAAAAAATAATGTATAATTTTTGCAACAAGTGTGGTGGTGCTAGCTAAGTAGCTTTTTCCTTTATTTATTAGCTAAGAAATGTGTTGTACTTGGATTTATATTAGCTAGAAACAACAATTATCCAGTTCTAGATTTAAGAAGTCTATAACTGCGGCTTATTTGTCCATATTGTCTTATGATTGCTTTTACTGCAAGTTTTTACAAAAGGTGACAAGATGGCTTATAAATAGTCATGCAATCCATTGTGTTGTAATGTATTGTACCGTGTCTCCATGAAATAAAAATTTCAAAGTTTCTTCTCTTTTTCTCCATTCCTCCTTGCCCCTCTACCTAAAATCTCTAAATTTATCTTTTTGCTCCCACCACTACTTGATTGCTGCTCTGTTGAATAAGTATCAAATGACTGAATTATTTTCCTACATTGGCAAGGTTAGCAGTGTCCTAACACGTATCATAATAATTCTTATTGTATTGAGGAGTAAAGTATAGTTTCTTACTCTTTGCCTTTCAAAGTAAAAGGTGTTTCTTGCATATAGGAATTGAAAGGACGAGTGTTTGTAGTTGAAATAGGTAAATCTATTGAGGAAGTATAAGCAACTGGTCATTTTAAAGGTGCCAATATTTTGTGACCAAGAGGGTGAGAATAAAGGTGTGAAAATCTTAAAATGCTTCTAATTGGTCCTTAGAATGATAATGTACTAATCGAGACTTGGAAGATATGTTGTTGTCCAATTAGGTTTCTGATTTCAGGTGGTAAAGCATATTTACCAATGGTACGATCATTTGTCAATTGGATAGAAGGTATACCGATTAGTGTCTGAGTTGCTTTATCAAAAAAGAAAAATGTTGTTGTTCCGATTGTACTTTTTAGAATCAGATTGATTTTGCATCCACAATTTATAAGTTAGTGCTAAATATCTTGAAATTTGTATATGTATAGAAAAATAAAATGTGAAATTTTAGAATTCATTACTAGAGTTCAAGGAATTGGTCATTCTTAGGGCATTTTGTACACTAGAATTTGTTCTCTACAGATTAAATTATGCTATGACAACAGAAATATGAATACTATCACCATCCTTGTGAGCAATCAATGCTTTTAATAATGGTTATGCATGTAAATTTAGAATCCTGCTAAATAGAAAAAGAAAGAAAATTAGTATTTCTTTGATATAAGAATAAATATTGAAGACAATTATGTTTTGATATAAGTAATCTATGAGAACTAGTTTATATGTTCGGCGTTACATCTGCTTTCATTCTTTTTTAACCTCCAGAGATGAATTTATACATTTAAATGGCATTCATGTATTATTGACACAAATGTCATCACTAAAACCAATAATAATAATAATAATAATAATAATAATAATAATAATAATAATAATAATAATATAAGTACTAAAATAGGCTTAATAATATTAAATGGTTTCAACACATATATCCATTCACAAGAAATATTAGTGATAGAAATTAGAACAATTCATGCAGACATGTCTCCATCTTCAACTTGGTTTGTTTCTCCTTTTACGTGCATCAGTTCACTGTAATAATGCCCAAAAAATTAAATGTGATGTTGAAATATTGAAAACAGAAGAATAATTATAATTACTAAAAAAAATATACTTTGGGAAGCTTGGACACGATAAACATCTGCCATTGACACATAAAATAAAATGATTTATTTCTAAGCAACAATTCATTATGTTGATTTTTATTTTATATTAATAAATATATTTGAATTTTTTTTTTAAAATGGTATAAAATATAATAAATTATTATCAATTGCAGCAGTTGTATAATGCTTAAAATTATAAATTATGAATTGTAATAAATAAAATAAGTTGGTGCACAGAAAAATTTAAATAGATTAACAAATAGATTTGAAGAACTAAAATTTTTAAAAATAATTTTCCAATAATTGTAAAAAATTAGAGCAGCTTGAATGTTATAAAGCATATAATGGTTTTGGATGTTTTATTTTTTTAATATTTTTCTTGTATTTTAAATCCATAATTTTATAATTTTAAGTATGTCATCATTTTATATTGTATGTATTTTTTAAAAAAGACAACAACAAACTATAAGGGTTATTAGAATTAATAACTACTAGAAATCTTGCAATTTGGTATGAGAAGGACTTTTAAATTATTGTGTTTAAATATTGGCTTTATCTAGTCCGCTTTTAATATTATAAAAATTATCTAATTAGAAGCCCATCTGTTCTATCAATAATATTATTCTAAAATTTTATCAAAATTTTATAGGTTCATATTTTAATTATCCCGATTAGGATTATTAAAAGTCTATATTTATCATGATTATGACAGTTAAAAATTTATAGGTTTATCTCACAATTAATTGGTTTTTGAAATAAAATTATAAATTAATCTAATTTGAACAAATTTGTATTATGTGTGTCGTACGTATGTGTAATTTAAAGTAAAAGTGTTTGATTAAAAATTGAAAAAAAAATCTGATAAGTAAAAATGACTTCATGTTTGGCCAAAATGCCTTTTAAAATTGTTACCTGTAAGCTTAAAATTTTATGAAATCCCAAACATCAAACTGCGGCATCACCGTGAAACAGGGGAAAAGAGATGAATGTTTAGATCGAAGAACATTTCTTTTCAGAAAATGAAGGGTGCATAAGGAGAACAAGTTGCCAGCAAAGGGATCATAAATTAGACTAATCCCTTGGAAAAATCAATTATATGGAAGTCAGGTAGATCTAATGACATATCTATGTTATTCTGTCTTAACAATAAAAGAAAAAAGAGAGCTAGCACTGTTAAGGTGTCTTTTAGAAAATGACTATCTAGATCTTAAGAACAACAAATGACAAAAAATGTAGCACATGTGAGAAAAGGCCCTGTCTGATGGAGATAACTAAACAAGCTTTATGTCGAATAGAATAAACCACATCAAATAGAACAATGAATTAGAAACATTCTCTAAGAAGGCCAAAATTAGAACTCCGTCAAGGAAGTAGCCACCCAACTTGATCTACACTATGCAACCATAAAAATAAAAAATTGAAGAGGAAACTAAATGGGATCTTGAAAATATGCAATATAGCATATAACAATAGACAAATAATAAGAGTAAATTTATAAGGGGTAGTCTCATAAAATCTGATTATGATGAAGCTGATGTTATCACCCTATAAACATTATGCTGAAAAGTTATCAATAATAAAAATAAATTGGGAAGTTAATGTTATAAGCAAGTAATGAAAATATTTTACTGGTAGTCTCCTAAGAAAGCACCCTTTTAGTCCTGACAATAATACCTAGAACAGATTACTTGCACCAAGCAAGTATGCGGCCAACCAACCGAAGAAGCTGTCAAGATGAAATGGTCCTACCCAGGTCTTTATCTTGTACATTCACAATGATGATGCTGGTATCGGTGAAAATGATGGCAGCGCGGCCATAACTTTGGTAAATGAATTGTTTTAGGAAATGAATTTTCAATTTATATAGGCTATGATTATTGGTTTTTTTTAAAAGAAATATATAGTTAGATGATTAATTTTTCTGTTTTTATTTAGATAAAATTGTCATCAATTTTGAATTTTGAATGAAAGTATGATAAGGATAAAATCTAGTCATTTACTATTTTAAATTGAAATTGATTCCATTGAATCCTACGTATTATGAATCATGACGTTTTGAATTAGGCTCAGATTTGCCTACAACATTGATTTAGAGGTTTGAGGTATTTTTGGTAAAGCACATGTAAAAGATTGTAGTTAATTTACTAAAACTGAAAAGTCAACCACATGTAAACTCTAAATTTCACCGGTTATGTGAAATATTCACTATATCAGTTAAAGATGCTCTTGTATATATGTATATATGTATGTATATGTGTGTGTGTTTGTGTGTGTGTGTGTGTGTTTGTGTGTGTGTGTGTGTGTGTGTGTGTGTTAGATATATGTTTGGCTTAATTCAATTTGTTTGAATGTTAAGCAGTAACTTATCTGCTTATTGGAATATAAAAAATTTGTGAATTTCTAGTTCAACAATCACTGTATTAATTCGGCACTTATTTGTTTATGGAAATATTTAAAATTTGTGAATTTTAAATTCAATGCTTGTCTTAGTAATAGTCATTCTCTAGTTAAAATATTTAAATATAAATTTTACCTTATCAGAACATTTTGAATCTAAATATTAGGTTATTCTATTTCTTAAAATTTGATTCTAAATATTAGGTTATATTAGTTTTAATAATTTGTTTATTTTTTTAAATTCTTTTCATGTTTTAGTTTTCATATTCAAGATGATGGACACTGGCTCCTAGTACATTGTTATTGTAACATTCTAATATAAGATTTGTGTAGATGACAATGATAGACGTGTAATTTTGTGTGTAGTTCCACGATGTTAGTGTAAATGGCAACACGCTAAAGAACGCATAAGTTTTTTCATGAAAAAAAGATAATGATGATACTGTTCAAAAAGTTGGATATGTTTCAAAATCTTGATATTTCGATAATTTTCAAGATTGATACAAAATCAGTTTAATATTATCAATTGAAAAAGTGAGATATTCGTCCCAGAATTGATACAAAATCAATTTAATATTATCAATTGAGAAAGGGAGATACTTGCAAGTGATATTCAATCTGTAGAATATTCAAATATGCCACACGACAATAGTACATATGTTTAGAACAGTGAGGGTAATTTAGAAAGTCCTTGTGTGAAAAGATATTTTTTTGTTAATAAAATTTCAAACTTTGCCATGTGTCATATCAATATTCATTCTTTTATGGGAAATATCTTTTGTACCCTGATATGTACCCTAATATATATATATTATTGTTATTATAGGGGACAATGTTAACTCTAACCCCGAAAACTTATCCTTTTAACAATAGATCTTTAAAACTCTGAAATATAAGAAAAAAAACTCCCTCGCTCACCCATCCCTGCAGCCACTCACCCATCCCCGCCACGTCTCACCTGCTTCTTCTCATCCACCCTCACTGTGAAAGAGAAGCCTAATTTGTGAGAGTGCCTAATTCGTTTGATTCCGATTATGCCGTGATTCGTTCAGTTCCACCTAATTCGTTCGATTCCATTGTGATTTGTTTGATTTCTCCTTTCACTTATCCTTTCATTCAATTTGCCTGATGCGATTGTGCGCTTGATTCGTTCGATTCTGTCATGAAAGAGAGGAGAGGGCAATTCGTCCGATTCGTCACTTACCTATTCCATCACGTGATTCGTCCAATCGATGCCTACCGTCACATCTCCAGCTAATTCAAAGCCACCATAGCATCTCAGCCATCGTTCTCAACTCATCTCCAACTTTGTCTCTCGTCTTTGAATCTTCCTCCCCTATATCAAATCAGCCTTCTAAACTTGCTCATCGGTGGGATAGGTTCCAACCACTTGAGCGAAATCGGGTCCAATCTCCGGAAAGAAGAGTTCAGATGCCTTGAATGGTTGGGTACAAAAGAACCCAATTCGGAGGTTGTTGTGATTTTCGGGAGCATCATGATGATGAGTTCGGCGTAATTGATGGAATTCGCGTAGGGATTGGCTGTCAACAAGAAGCAATTCCTATGAGTAATCAGGCCAGATGTTGTTGTTGGCAAATCGGAGGTTTGGAATGCAGTAGATGGGAGGAGAGAGAGGAAAGAGAGGTAGGAAATAGGATGAATGAGAGGCGAGAGAGGCCGAAGATGGAGCACCAAAAAGGAAGGAGAGGTAGGAGAAGTAGCCAAAAGGCACAGTTTGGCCACCAGCAATGAGTGGGTGGTGGTAAAAAATGGTGAGAGTATTACGAAAGTGAACATTGTGATTTAATCATTAAATTTTAAAGTTTCAAGGTTGTTTTATTAAAGGAAAATATTTTCAATGGTTAAAACTAACATTTATCCTTATAATCATATGCTGATGTGTCATTTTTCATATAAGTTAATGAATTCAATCTAAAAAAGGTTTAAAATGGAACATTTTAATCACATTAGGGAGGTGCAATAAAAAAATAGAGATTGGGGTTAGAACTGGAACAAAATTAAAAGGTTGGGGTTAACATGTACAATTTACCATAAACCTTTCACAACACTTAAATGGGTCTAACCATGTGTTTGACCACACACCTCCATTACTAAGCCTTTTTATTTTTGCCTTCTTCATTGTCTCTATGCAATAATCTATCACTACTGTCATTGATCCTTTATTTTAGAACTGTAGCACCTTTGAATTTAGTTCCACCTACATCAATTGAACCCTGTTTGATTAGGATTTGTTCTAAGGAGCTTTTTCCAAAAGTGTTGTTGGGATGTGTGGAAAAGTATAGATAATGCCAGTGGCAGAAATGGTAGAGGCTGGGGAAAGGTATAGGGGTTTACTAAAGCAAAGACAATGGTGAAAATGGTAGATTTAAAAACTTAAGGGTCCAAGGTGTTAAGTTAAGAAAACTTAAAATTGAAGCTTGCATTTTTCTCATTTTTTAGGTTTGCCACGTTAAATAATTTTAATGGCCGGTAGCAAAGATTTGCTCCCAACACGAAATATTAATATTGAATTTGCACTTTTAAAAAAGATTAATAATAAATTTACCCTAAAAAAAATTAGCCATAAAATTACCTTATCCCATATAATTGGGTAACTATCAGTAAACATCCTGAAAGTATGCCGTTGTTGCACCGTTTATCCTGAAAGTATACAGTTGTTGCATTATTCGTCCTTTCATCTAGTCTTACAGTTGGAAAGTGACGGAAAGCTGGCTTGTCAGGATGAATGGTGCAACATAAAGCATACTTCAATGATGAATGGTGCAACAAAGATATACTTCCAAGATGATTAGTGTAACATAAGGCATACCCTCTAGGGTAAATGGAAAGGCGAATTGTGCAACAATTGCAAACTTTCAAGATAAATGGTGCAATAGTTCATACTTCTAGAATGAATGTGTAATATAGAGCATACTCCAGGACATTTGGTGATGTTTACCCGACATAATTTAGTAACAAAATAGTTGGAATGACCTTGTATTGTTGCGACACATTGCCATTTGCTACTTGGTGTTCAATGTGGTTTAAGCGATAAGTATAGATAATAATTATGTTAGACATTCATTTTTCTGCACATATAACATTTGATAATCTAGATTGTTGAAGAGATTGTGGAGCTAAAGGTCAATCTCAAAGATTGCATTGTAAAGCATGTTAATAGGACAACAAATGGTTGTGATCACTGTCTTCATTGGGCTAATTTATTTCTTCTGACACTGTCATGACCCCTTTGATTTCTTTGGCCAATTTTTATGTACAGCCAGTGTAAGTCATACACCCATACCAAACTTTCAAGTTTTGAGCATTCTAGTCCCTAAAGTTTATTTTTTGTCCTATTTTTTTTATTCAAGAATTAATCAAACTTCCAAAGCTTTTTTCTTACTAGTAATTAAAGATTATTGTTAAGATCTTTTTAGATTATCACCTAAGTCACGTAGCAATCGTAAAACCCGTTGTTGAAGTGAAAAGACAATAAGATTGCATAAAACATTGACATATAACTGGTAAAGATATTAACACTAATTGATAATTACTAACGGATAAAATCTTTAGAAATTTGACTACGTCTGCTTTAAATAGACAAGAAGAAGAAGAAATTATGGGGAATAGAAAAATAAAGAACTCATAAGCTGTATAAATCAGGGATGTTGAAAAAAAATTAGGAAATTGCAATATTCCTAAAATGGATAAATGAGATGTTTATCAAAAAGGAAATTTTGATTTCAAAATGACTTATGCCATTAAAACAATAGAAAAGACTATTCTAATAATGGAAAAAGATCATAAATTTGAATTGTTTTCAAAATAAATGATCAAAGACCATCTAGAAAATCACTATAACTATTTGCATGTTAGGCTTGTGCAAATTGCTCTAAAACCTTTAATGAGAAACAGTTTAAACACTTCTGTGATAATAGCCTTAAGAGATTATAAACATAATAAATTCTCTGATTCTCTACTAGGCGTTGTTGAATCAAGTCTCTGTGATGAACCAATTCATTTTAATTGTCATCTAAACTTCATTGTTTCTTTGAAAAATCCTCATATCATGAAAATCTTAACCGCAAATATCATGACATTTGGTTTTGATTTGCTAGAAGAACCCTAGAATCTTACTTTGGTTTACAAAATCTATTACAAAGTAATGACAACATAAATTGAGCCTAAGACTTTAGAGTTTGATACATGAGGATAAACTTTATTAGTAAAAGCTAATATGAAAAAATGTCATGTTGTCATTCTAAAACAAATCAAATGGAGAGACATTAAGCTTTCAGAAAAATGGATTTTTCAGAATGAAAAACCCATGAAACCTTTGAAAGCTCAAGAATTAGAAAGAATTATTGAATATGAAAATGGAGAAGTTGAAATAAGATTTGGCAAATACAAAATTACAAAAAAAAGACTTTTCAGAATTAAGACAAAAAAAAAAAGCTTCCCTTAAGAATTGCTGACAAACCCTTTAGAGCTTCATCCTCTTATGTTCCAGAATCTGAACATGAGAAACTTGTAGGTGGAGTTAGAAAATCAATAGAACAATTTTTGCACCCTGTATATAAAATTAATCCAGTTGTCTTAGAAAAATGTCACAGTTTTGGACAAGAAGAATAAGATACAAAATATGTATTTATAAGATCTCCTAATTCTAGTTTTTCAGATTTTCAACTAAACATTTTAATAGAACCATTTAGGTTTAACTTTTAGAGTCTAAATGAAGATTTTTGGTCAGAGAAAAATGAGATTTAAAGAAAAATGGTTTTTTGACACTTATACCAATGAAGACAGAAAAAAAAAAGATTAATCACCTTCGATATAAAAAAACAATGGGAATTAAGAAGAATTTGAAATTCTTTGAGTGGTTTATCCCAGCTAGTGTTGGATGAAGAAACTATATTAGATATGTTGGAAGAAACTTGGTCTACATATAAAACTAAAATGGAAAAGAAATTACATCTCCATATCTTCCAAATACTACAGTCATAATGCGAGAAGAAACTAAAACATCTGTTTCACCCTTCAAAGCTTTTGATGCAGAAAATCTTAAAACTGCTAAGAAACCTGTTGATAAGAAAGATCTCCAAAATATCATGAAATAGAATAATTACATAAACTTTTACCTACAATCTATAGGTAAACAAATTAATAAAATTGAAACATATTTGGATAAGCATAAGTTTGGTCTCACAAAAGCTTTAATATATAAACCAGAACTTTTGCTAGAAACAATAAAATCCTTAATAAATTTTCCTAAGAAACTTCCAAAATTCAAATTAAAACCAAATGATAGAATTACTAATTTAGCTTATCAAATAGCTAAATTAATAATCAGGTAAGAAAAATAAAAAAAACACTATAGATAAAAAACAAAAGGGTCTTTAGATACATGTTATTGGAGAAAGTACAAATATCTAACAGTGTAAATGAACAAAACATTCGGTGAACTGTTCATGAACCATTCAGTAAGAGTTTGTTTATGTTCGTTTATTTAGTTAAACGAACGATTACGAACATATTTTTCTATTCGATTAGTTAAATGAATGAACACGAATAAGGTCCTGTTCGTTCATTTACGTTCATGAACCGTTCGGTTATTGTTCGTTTATGTTCATTTATTTATTTGTTCATTTATATTGATTTATTTGTTTATTTATATATTAGCTGTACATTTATTATTATATATGTTTTATAGATCATGCATTTTTATTAGGGTTTACCTATTCCACTCATGTGATTATGCTCAAATCTTTCCGAAATTAATATATTGTTTTTGTTTCCCCAAACCTAATCAGTCATTTTTTTCATAGTGTGAACCTACTGCAGCACCAAGCTAAGGCCTATTGCAATAACCCATAATCTCTCTCACCATCACTTATTATCCTGTTGGCCATTACTAGACTTACTCCAATTTAGATTGATGGTAGTCATTAGGTTTAATTGTTCGTGTTCATGTTCGTTTATTAATAAGTGAACGAACATGAATAGAGAAATTGCATTCATTTATTGTTCGTGTTCGTGTTCGTTTTCATGTTTGTGTTCGTTTAAAGTTAAATGAACGAACATAAACATGACTTATTCGTATTCGTTCGGTTCATTTATAGCCTTACAAATATCCAAAGTTGATTTCTATCATTCAAAATATGAAAACTTTAGAATTAAATAATATTCATTTTAAAGGGGATAAAAAAGGTCCAATTAGAAATTTTTCAAGAGTTTAGAATTTTCCCCATCCTTATGCTCCAACAAAACCATCTCCAGTGGACATAAGACTAAATAATTATTCTGAGCCTTATACTTTTGTAAAATATAAAAGAGATTCAATAAAAGAATGAAATATAGATGGTTTGTCAGAATATCAAATAATAAACACTGTTCAATATATGATTATGTTTAGGATAGCTATTAGAAAATGAGTTGATAATTCAGACTCAGACATAGATAAAATGATCATAACTGGTTTTATAGGTTAGCTAAAAAGCTGGTGGGAAAAGTGTCTAACTGAACAAGGTAGACAAGAAATAAAAAATGCAAGAAATATAACATGGAATCCAATTAATCCAAGCAAGTGAACCTAATGTTGTAAATACTTTGCTATGTACCATTTATTCTCATTTTGTTAATGATGCAGCAAGTAAAGAAAATAAAAATGGTGAGTTGTTGTTAAATATGATATGTATAACTTTATCAGATTTAGAATGGTATAAGGATATTTTCCTTACTAGAGTTTATGAAAGATAAAATTGTAGATCCTCTATTTGGAAAGAAAATTTCATACAAGAATTACCGAAACACTTTGGTCAATTAGTCATGGATCACATTAAAGAGAAAAACCAAAGTCATCCCAATTTAGAAAATCATACTTTTGGTCAAATCATAGCAAAAATTAAAGAAGTTGGTTTAAAAATGTGTTATGAAATGAAGTGGCAAAAAAAAGAGAAAAGAGAAAAATTAGCAAGAAGAAAAGAAATGGGTAGATTCTATTCCCGATTTGGCTATGATATCTCAAGGTCATACTCTGAATATGAGCCTAGAAGACAAAAGAAGCATAAATCCTATATAAAGTATAGGAGAAGAAAGTTTGAAAGATTGGAAGAAAAACTAGGATCTTCTAAAAGATTTAAAAAGGGAATATTTATAAAAGATCAAAAGGTTTCCTGGAAATGTGGTAAACTAGGACATTTTGTTAATAAAAGCAAAACAAGACAAAAAAAATAAACTATTTAGAAATAGATGAAGGCTTAAAAAAGAGTTTAATGCAAATCTTGTTGAATAGTGATAGTGAACCCAAAGAGGTCCAAGGAGAAATAACTTCTGAAAGTTCTAAAGAAGTAAATGTAAATGGTCTTTCTGATAGTTTAGAATTTGAGTTAGAAAATTGTGGTTTAAATTGTGGTTGTGATTCTTGCTAGCTACAAAATACATTTGATAGTCTACAATTAAATGTGATTCAAGTTAATGCCATTACCGAAGAAGAAAATGATAGAATTTTAAATTGCAAAATAAATTGATGATATAAAATTAAGAAAAGAAATTTGGTTTAAATATCTAGATAAAGTTGGAAAGTAGGAAAATCAAGCAAATCAAGGTAGAGGAAATTTTGAAAAGAAGGTTGATATACAAGAATTAACCAAGCTTCCTGTTTACAGTTTAAATGAAATTTTAAAGAGGATAGACAAGGCACAAAAGATTCAAAAAGAGCCTACAATAACAGAATTGAAAGGAGAAAATTCAAAAATAAAGGTAGAAATAAAATCTCTCAAAAATATAATTGAGATTTTAGAACTTCAAAATTTTGAAGGATATTCTCAAGATTTTCTAGAAGATGAGCTAGTTATGAAATATATGGAAGAATTTAGGTTCAAGATAAAACAGAAAGAAAGAGGGAAAAATATTTAGAAATATGTCAAGGAAATAAAGATTTAGAAATAGAATATTCCTAAGAAAAATCTTTGCAAATTAATGAAGTCTATTCAATGCCAAATCAAAGATTTACCATTAGAATGACTTTATCAATAGAAAATCAATTCAAATTGATAGCAATGGTCTTAGTAGATTCAGGAGCTGATAGAAACTGTATTAAAGAATGTATTGTTCCCTGCTAATACCTTGATAAGTCCTTTAGACCTATTATTGCTGCTAATAAGGAAACCACACCAATAAGGTTTAAACTGACAAATGTTGATGTGCAATGAAGACATCTGTATTAAATAACATTTTCACAATTTTAAACATGAACTAAGAAATAATTTTAGGAACTCCATTTATAGTTGCAATCATGCCTTTTAAGGTAAGTATAAATGGAATTTCTACCAAGAAATTTGAAAAGAAAATTACTTTTGAGTTTGCTGAGCCCTCTAGAAGATTATTACTAGAAGAACTCAATATAGATTTAGGAAGAAAACATAATGCTCTTATGTGTTTAAAAGAATGAGTAAAACACAGGAATGTTGAAGAAAAATTTGAAGACAAAAAATTAAGACAAAAAATAGAAAATTTTAAAGAAGTTTTAGCCAATAAAGTCTATGTTGATATTACCAATGCTTTTTGGCAAAGAAAAAACACATTGTGAGTCTTCCTTATGAACTAGACTTTAATGAGAAAAACATTCCTACAAGGTCTAGAGTGATTCAAATGAATGAAGAATTAATGACCCACCTTAGAAAAGAAATCCAAGATTTTTTGGACAAAAAATTGATTAGAAATAGTTCTTCACCATGGAGCTGTTCTGCTTTTTATGTAATTAAGAATTCAAAAATTGAAAGAGGGCAACTTAGATTAGTAATTAATTATAAACCTCTGATTAAAGTTCTTAAATGGATTAAGTATCCAACACTTAACAAGAAAGATTTGTTATCTAGACTTCATAATGCGGTGGTATTCTCAAAATTTGATATGAAGTCAGGATATTGGCAAATTTAGATTGCCAAAGAAGATAAATATAACACAGTTTTTAATATTCCATTTGGCTACTATGAGTGGAATGTCATGCCTTTTGGGTTAAAAAATGCTCCATTTGAATTTCAGAAAATTATAAATGAAATTCTTTTACTATTGTTTACGTTAATGATGTGCTTGTGTTTTCTCAATCGATTGATCAACATTGGAAGCACTTAAACAAATTTGTAAAAATAGAAGAACATGTAGGATTGGTAGTATCAACGAAGAAGATAAGATTGTTCCAAACTAGAATTAGGTTTTTGAGCCATATAATTCACAAAGGAACAATTAAGCATATTGAATGATCAATAAGTTTTGCTGATAAGTTTCCTGATGAAATTAAGGACAATAAACAATTCCAGAGATTTTTGGGAAGTTTAACTTATGTTGCAGATTTTTATAAAAATCTTGCCAAGAATTATAAACCTTTATTTGATAGATTAAAGAAAAATCCTTATGAGTGGAGTATAGAACAAACAAAGGTTGTCCAACTAGTAAAAAATAGAATAAAAGAAATTCTTTGTGATAATATTCCAAACCCAGAAGGCTTTAAAATTATTGAAACAGACGCTAAGGTGGAATATTGAAACAAAAAATTGATAATAAAGAAAAATTGGTAAGATTTACTTTAGGAGTTTGGAGCCAAGCTCAAAAGAATTATGCCACTATTAAAAAAGAAATTCCAGCAATTGTGCTTTGTGTCACAAAATTTGAGGAAGATCTCCTTAACAAAATTTTTGCTTGTCAACAAACCATTTTATCTTCTTTTGATTTTGATATTGAATATATTACGGGAGAAACTAATTTTCTACCTAATTTTTTTACCAAAGAATTTTTGCAGGAAAGAGAAGATGGCAAAGAATTTGAACCAAAAAAACAAATCTATTCTCTCTCAAGAATCCAAGGAGGATATAATGGAAATAGAAAGTTATCTAGAAATGGACACAGAATTAACTAGAGTTTTTCTAGCTCAGCACCATGTCCATCTAGAAAATCTTGAAGAATGAGGAAATCCCTCCCAAGAATTAATTCAGAAAAAGATAAGATTTTGGGAAGAACTCTCCAAGAAAAGAGATTTTTGGCTTGGCAATGATGAACCATTGCCTTCCCAAGAAATTCCCAATAAATTAAAGAAAAGAATATTTTTCTAAGGCCTCTAAAGCCTTAAGAGATTTCCATGCACAGTTTGGGCATACCAACTATATTCCAAGAAATAGAATGGAAATTTTTAATTTCCCTAGAAGATAAAAGATTTTAAGTATCTTTGAAATATAGAACCGACAGAAAAGTACTGGTTTGACCACTAAAATCCCTAGTGACAATTCTAGCCACTCAAAAAGCCTCTGTTCTTTGAATTAATATTACAAGAAACTAGTTCTGTTGAAACTAAACATAAATCTAGAATAACTAAGATCACCATTAATCCTAAAAGTGGTGATGAGGAACATTCAGAAAAAATATATTTTAAAAATTGGAATTTCTTCATTTAAAATATTAAAAGTTTTGATATTTGAGGAATGGGGGAGTTCCATCTAGAAGAAGAAGGATTTTGACCAGAGGAAAATACAAGAATATGTTATTCTTATATTGGAACTATATTAAGGCTTGGGATGAAGTTTTCCATATTCAGAACAAAGATTATTAACATTCATTGATGGTTTTATTCAAGACCAAGCAAAGGAAATTCCTAAACTAGTTTTATAACTGGTACTTTGGAAATGGCTTGTTTAGAGGCACTTTCCCAGAACAAGTAATAAAGTTCTTTGAAAGATTCTACATATTCCAAGAACAATTCAAGAACAATTCCTCAAGAAAAATCAAAAGGTGTCATTCCTAGATTTCTTTTTTGTGGCCATGAACCATATTTCTTGGATCATTTTATGGTAATATGAAAAACAAGAATTGGATTATGACACCTACTTTACTTCTTGCCTAGAATGAATTTGACAAAATGGTAGGATAAAACCAATATTTGTTTGAGAAATAAAGTTGATTTAATTGATGAAAAAGAAAACTTACACGAGGATTTCCTGGATGTCATGCTTAACTGGTTTTATCAAGGAGGACAATTTAGGGATAGTCTAATTGCTATCTCTGTAATGAAGGAAAGAATTCTAAAATCTGCCGAGAAACAATTGGTTTAGAGAGGACAAGAGAGCATTGGATCCTTATCCAGCAAAAATGACTTAGCAAGGACCGAGTAAAGGCATCTCTAACAAGGAGCTTGATTTTCGCATGAATAAAGCCAGTGTCGGCAGAAATTGATGAAGAAAGAAAGTAGTTAGCAGTCTACCAGTTGCCCAGAATAATTGCCTCCACCAACTGAATTAATGGAGCACCATTCGGCTACTAACTTTGGTGGTCCCAGATTCCTTTGCTTCCTGATTGGAGTAGACCAGCTAACCTCATCATTAAGGCTCAGAAGTTCTGCCTATTTAAAGAAGCTTTCCTTCAGAGTTTAGGCATTGAAAAAATTCTCATCTTTCTTTTTTAGTCCATGTACTGGACGCCTTTCTTTCCTCCAAAATTTGTGTCTTATTACTTAGTACTTAAGTGGTGTGCTTGTACCTGTATCATACTGGTGTCAATCCTGTTGAAACTTGGATTTCTACTTCAACAATTCAGACTTGTAATCATTTCGGTGTTCTTCATTTTTGTATGGTAAATTAGTTTTCACTAGTTCTTTGTAAGTTTAAATTTCAATAAATCTTATGAATGCGTTTGTAGTTCATGATCGTGTTTGAATTCATGCTTTAATTGAATGTACTTGGGCATTTTGATCTTACAGTCATGTTTTGTTGTTTTTCCTGATTGATTAAATG
The DNA here is from genome assembly GCA_005392925.1 of Aquilaria sinensis. Taxonomy (NCBI): domain Eukaryota; kingdom Viridiplantae; phylum Streptophyta; class Magnoliopsida; order Malvales; family Thymelaeaceae; genus Aquilaria; species Aquilaria sinensis. The sequence continues at coordinate 108,016 of SMDT01003083.1, read as the reverse complement.
TTTTAAAATATTAGATTCTTTTTTGTAAAACCAAAAAAACTAAAAGCGCTAGCCTAGAATTTAACACAGGTGTACTAATAACTACTCAATTTCTTTAATGAGAAGTCTCTTTCGGTAAAAGAAATTACAGGAAGTAATCAACAGTCTTTCATATAGTCCCGAGCAAAACTGAAGAAAATTTTGTTCCATATTCTTTTTAACTTATAAAATAGCTGCTATATTCCATAGCTTTCTTGTTTTTTTTTTTGTTGGTCTACATAAACAATGAAGATAAAAGAAAATTATTTTGGCTAAATTGGAGTGCAGGGTAGTAACAAAACAAAAACCTTTCGTCTCTTTCCTATTGTTTCCAACAACAAAAAAGAGCTAGGTAGCAATTTTTTATTGGTGCATCGATAAACACTACCAGGCCTACAAATAACATAATAATGTGGAACGTTTTAAAATACGGGTCCTGCACCCATACGGACTAATTTCAGCCGTCCGATCAAGATCATTATATTTTGGCTAAACTACTAATCACCACTTCATTTTTATATTTTTATCGTGTTAGTTCCAAATGTTAATTATCCTGTTATTGGGCCATCAAATTGAGATGAAGTAAGAGGGGGTGTGGTGTCAACTTGGTACATCCAGTTACCAGTCCTACTCACTATTGTCGTCCTCAAATCAATCTTCTTCCTCATTTCATTGATTTGGCACTCATCTTTTTCCTCGTCCATGGCACAACGGTCTATACCTTGGCGAAATCACATTGCCCACGTTTCCCATCATGCCCCATGGTTAGTTAGAAATGGGTCAGATTGTGAAAACCGGGGTCTCTTCTCTTTCTCGCCTTTACAATTCATAGCAACGAGAGGGAGGCAGCATGGTGGCGAGTTTGGGTTGCTGCGCGGGCCTTCGATGGACAGTGTCGTGGCCTTCGATGGACAATGTCGCGGCCTTCAACGGACGGTGCCGTGGCCTTTGACGATGGTTGGAGGCGTGAACGACTGCTAGGCATGGCCTTCGATGAAGGCCTGGACAACATTGGGGGTGGCTTTTCAGCAGGTGAGTGGCAGCCGGACGAGTACGGGACCACGACAGAAAGACTGGGGGCAGAGCAGCAAAACTACGGAGACTAAAGCTGCTATTTTTGCAATTTCTGGCTACAACCTTAGGGTTTCGAAATTGAGCAATTGAGGACAAGAACTTCTGAGATTAGTTAAAGTAAGACTCCTCAAATATATATAAAGTCTTTAATATTTGGAAAATTTACAAACAGCTTCTAAAAGTTCATATAAAACATTTACCAAATATTAGTCAAATTATAAACTTGCTGTCTCTAAACATTTAACCCCAATCCCAATCCTAATCCTAAAATAACTTTAACCCTAAACCTTCAATATTTTTTTTAAAAAAATCCCTCAACATAACTATGATCAAAACTCTAACCCTAATTCCTAATCCTAAACTAACATTGAGCAATTAAGCACTATAACTTTTTATATGATTAGTCAAACTAAGAGCAATGCCCAAACTAAAATGCCATTTGTGATTATTGTAAATATAGTTTACAAAAATTATAGTAAGAAATCTCAACATACTTATGTTTTGAATCCTCAATGTTACCAACAATTTACCAAATATTTGCCAAATTATAAACCCTTTTTTTATAAACATTTATAAAATTGATAAATATGTCAATCAAAGTAAACATTAATATTATATTAAAAAACCTTAAACCTGAACATTAATATTGTATTAAAAAACCTTAAACCATAAACCTGAATTTCTAACCACAAACCTTAGACTTGAACCCTAGCTCTAGCCCTAACCTTAATCCCAACCCTAACCCTAGCCCTAACCTCATCCTAACCCTAACCTTGAACCCTAGCCTTAACCCAAATCCTAACCTTAGTCTTAACTCTAACCCTAATCCTAATTCCTAACCCTTAAACCCTAACCCTAGCCCTAGCCCTAAAACACTAACCTTAGTCCTAGTCCTTGCCCTAAAACCCTAACCCTAACCCCTAGTCTTAGCCTTAAAACTCTAACCCTAACCCCAATTCATTTTAACTTAACCTAACTTAATCTAAAGTGGCTTTTTTTTTTAAATTTTTACATCTTTTTAACTTAAAACTAATTTCATTTGAAAACCAATAATGATTAGGTATAATAATCCATTGATTGCAAAATTTTTATGATAGTATTAAAATTTTATAAATTTTTCCTTTTTAGTTATTAAAAAAAATGATAAAAATTTAACAACCATATAAAAAATTTACCTTAAATGAATTATTCCACCTACATAATGTTAGCTTTTAAATAAAATTGGTTCTGAGTGAAAAAGTTGTAAAAATAAAAACAAAACATTTTGGATTAAGTTGACTTAAGTTAAAATGAATGTACTAATTTTTACTTTACCCAGCTTCTAGTAATTTCAGTTTTTATAATAATTTTTTATAGTTATTTTTTTTATATTTATTGAGAAGAAAAAAATGATTTAAATTGTCCACTAATTGTGTAAAAACTACCAACAGACTAAAATTACTTAAGTATATTTTTCTAGTGAAAATTCTCAAAGTATTTTTTTGGGAAGAATTCTTAAAGTCATTTTCATGTGATTTTTGTTTTGTTTTAATTTAAGTCATGAATTGCATCAAATACAAATTCTAATTATAGATTTACTCGAGTTATTTAATTTAAGTCATGTTTCATTAGCAATGGTCATCACGAAATAAAGATATCAATAGGCTAAGTTTGGGCTATGTATAAGTAATCTTATACTCCTTTCGTCCCAAAAGTTTTGCTCCATTTGTTTTTGGCAATTAATCTAGGATTTTTTATTTTCAAAATTTTAATATATAAATAAAAAATCTTTGTATATGAATGATAATTCAAGATATGTAGTTTCTAAATATATTTTTTTTGATTTTTTTTAACAAACAATAATATGAATAAAATTAAGTCAAAATACAACAAAAAGTCAAATGTATCAAAACTTTTGGGACGGAGGGAATATCATTTAACCTGAATCTTATACCACATGAATTTGAATATCAAATCACTTAACCTAAATTCCATAGCACAACAACATGAATCTCATACCATAAGAACCTGAATCCCAAATCCCATATCACATATATACCACATACATACCACATAACTTGAATCTAATACTACATATATACCACATGAACTTGAATCTTATACTACTTAGCATTAATCCCATACCATAACAAACTGAATCTCATATCTCATGAATCTCAATCTCATACCATAAGAACTTGAATTTCATACCATTTAACCTGAATCTCATACCAATTGAACTTAAATCTTATACTAAACCTGAATCTCATACCACAACAATCAGAATCTTATACCACATGAACCTTAATCTCATAACATTTAACTTGAATCTCATATCACTTTACCTGAATCCTATACTATAACAACCTGAATCTCATACCATTTAACCTGAATCTTATACCACAACAACCTAAATCTCATACCATAAATATGCCATATGGACCTGAATCTTATACCGATTCATCTGATTCTTATACCACATAAATTTGAATCTTATACCACTTAACTTGAATTTGACACCATAATAACCTGAATCTCATACCATTTAACTTGAATTTCACATCATTTTATCTGAATCTCATACCATTTAAACTTAAATCTCATACCATTTAACATAAATTTCATACCACGTTAACTTGAATCTCATACCACAATAACTAGAATCTCATACTATTTAACTTGAATATCATACCACTTAACCTGAATCCCATACCACAATAACCTAAATCTCATACCACAAAAACTTGAATCTTATACCGTATAACTTGAATTTCATACCACTTAACTTAAATCTGATACCATAGCAACCCGAATCTCATACCATATATATATTAGATGGACTTAAATCTCATACCACTTAACCTGAATCTCATATCATATATATATCACATGAACCTCAATCTCATACCACATATATACCACTTAAACCTGAATATCATACTACATGAACTTGAATCTCATACCATTTGACCTGAATCCTATACCACAACAACCTGAATTTCATACTATAAATATGCCATATGGACCAGAATCTTATACCGATTAATCTGATTCTTATACCAGATTAACCTAAATCTAATACCACCCATATACCATATAACCTAATTTTTTTACCATATCACAAAAACTTGAATCTCATACCACTTATATATCACATAACTTGAATCATATACCACGCAACCTAAATCTTATACCAGATTAACCTTAATCTTATGCCATATCAACTTGATTCTCATACCACCTAAATTTGATATCACATGAACCTAAATCTAATGCTATTTAACTTAAATCTAATACCATTTAACCTAAATCTCATACCATTTAACTTGAATTACATATTACATAACCTGTAACCCGTTGTTTAGGTTACATTGTGATTCCCTTATTTTGTATACTTTTGTCACATTTCTAAACTCAGGTTCTTAACTAATAAAAAAAAAAATTAGGGATGAGCCATGAAAAGGGGTATTGCTACCCCTATTGTATTTTAGAATGTTCCAATTAATAATGTCACCAAATATATGAAAGCAGCATTATGTGCTGTTTTCCTAGTCTTCCCTAAACCGTTGCCTTCAGATACCCCAATTTATAAATCACCTTCTGCTCAATGACCACTACACACCGGAATTTTTACCTACGACATCACCAAGACGGTGGCTTTCCTAGCTGGCAAAGTTTTTGAACTAAGAGCAAAAAAAAAAAAAAAATCTAAGTATCAAAAGATAAACCATGGAGACTAAAACTTTGTTTTAGAAAAGAAAAATAATATGAAAAAGTTAATAATATAAGATAAAAAAGTGGAATTTAAGTGACAAAAAGTGGGATTTAATGATTAATAAATAAAAATAATAAAAAATGGTCTTCAGGCCAAAAGAGTAAATGTAAAGATTTTAGAAATTAAAGGCTTAACCAGTAACTTAATAAATAAAAAAATAAAATAAATGAAAACATTAGCTAAAATGAATCAGCTTGAGTCATATAAAAAAGTGAACAACTCATAGAGATTAAAGTTTTGTTTTAAAAAACAATAATAAAAAATAGAAAAAGGTTAAACAAAGTCACTATAGTTGATTAGAAAAAAAGAAACAAATCATGGTTACCAAACTTTTACTTAAAAGAAACTAAATAAAAAAAAATTAAAGACCAAGAGAACAAATTGAGAGGTTTGGTGACCCACACATCGTAGTAGATATTTTTTATAATAAATTTTAATAATAACAGTTTGAAACAAAATATGGTACGTGCTTCAAAATAATGCATATTTTTTTTATAATTAAAAAAATTCATGAAAAATTTTCATCTCTTATTACCTCAAAATATAATTTTTAATATCGATGAAAAATTTATCTAGAAAAATTCACTTTTAAATTTAACAATTATAAACCAAATTACATTATTAAACTGCAGAGCTTGAAGTAAATAATTGATGCTATAAAACTTAATAATCAATGATGATAAAAAAAGACCAAAATACAAAACTATGTTTAATATATGTTAATCAATTAACAGTCTAACCATTACCTTAATAAAGATAAAAAAAAAGAAAGTATAAAAAAATTGATTGAAGCTGAATAAACTAGAACTAGGCTAAACTAAGCAAATTATAATCATTAAAGTTTCATTTTAGAAAACAAAATTAAAAAAAATCAATAAAAAAATTAGGATTAAGACAAACAATGAAAAAACTTTAGGTATTAAGGATTTAAAAATTGATTTAAGGAAGATAAAAAATGGTTTAACTAAAAAATAAATAAATTATAATTACCAATATCTTACTTTAGAAGATAGTACATAAAGAACAATAACAAAGAAAAAGCTTGGGGGCTAAGAGAGTAAATAGAAAATCTAATTAAATAATTATAAAATTCAGGGACCCAATTATAATACAAATGTAGCTCAGAATCTAAAATGAAAAAAATTAAAAAATTAGGGACTAAAACTGCTTTTTAACCGAAACAAATATAAGACTGACTAAAATTAAGAAAGTTGCAACATAGAGGATCAAACTTAAAAAAGGTCAAATAGCATCCTAAAATGGCAAGCAAATAAAAAAAAAAGAAAAGAAAAGAAAAGAAAAAAGGGACAAAAAAAAAATGGCGTTGATAGAATGAAGAGCGAAATCTCATAATCTTTTATAATATAGTATAATAGTATAATATAATATGCCCTTTTGCCGACCCTGGCGGACAAGTGTAGTTGTGATTACCATATTTTTGTTCGATAACTTACATTCATGTCCAATTCCCTTCCGCATTTGACCTCCCTCCCTTCCCTTGAATTCGAAACCCATATTGGCGAGAACGGAACGCAATCGGCCCCTGATTCATCTTTCTTCCCCTTTCCCGGGAAAAATTGGACAAGAAATGAAAGTCAGACGGGGAAGAATCATTCCCAGAATCTGACAGGTATCTTTTCCATCCTTTGATGTATATTATTCCAACGCGATGGCGATCCTTGTCCCAATGCTTCGTAAGATTCATAGGCCGGAAGCTATGGAGCTTCTTCTGCTGCTCCTCTTATTCGAGGTGAACTTGAGCTTCTCTGGAGCGCACATCAATGGTTACGGGGAGCAACCGTTGGCCAAAATCCAAATCCTGAAAGCCAGTATTTCCCTGCACAGCAACGCTCTTGTCACAGCCCGTCCTGTTGTTCTTGGCCTCAATGTGAGAAGATGCATATTTTTCTTGTGTTTTGTAATGGGTTCTTTTGTTTTTCCTTTGTAGACGAAGTGTTTGATATTTGTCCGCTTCCATGATATGGTGGCAGGGCCAAGATACCGAGTGGGTGAATGTCAGATTAATCTATGCCTATCCTTCCGTTGATGATTGGGTTGGAGTGTTTTCTCCAGCTAGATTCGAGTAAGCTCCACTTTTTGGTGGGTTTTTTTTAATACGCCCTGCAAGCATCAACTTACTCTCTGATTGAAGAGAAAGGGAAACGGGTTAGGAGCTGATTTGATACAATAGCATTATTGCAGATTTCATCTTCTTTTGCTTCTTGGTTCCGTGATCTTTTGGGTCATATGTTTCCTGCTTTACTCATTGTTCCAGAAACTAACGAAGTGTGATGTTATGGCAGTTCGTCAACTTGTCCACCTGTGAATGACCCCGAAGTAGAGATGCCATTCATCTGCTCAGCTCCTATAAAGGTCAAATTTTGTAATTCATTTTCCCGCCTCCCCTCCCTCCACCCCTAAGAATTTAACCTAATTTGACATCTTTATAATCCAACCTCTAACAATATCAGAATTGTTGTTTCAGTATAAGTTTGCAAACTATTCAAACCCAAACTACTTAGAAACAGGACAAGCTTTTTTAAGGTTCCAGCTCATAAATCAGCGGGCAGATTTCTCCTTTGCATTATTCAGTGGCGGATTGTCAAATGTGAGTTTTAATTTGTTTCACGTTTTTGTTTAACCCTTATTTGACCTTTTTTCTTAAAATATCCTTGCAAAAAACAATTTTTTTTTTCTTTCATTTTCTATACCTGTCTTCTGATGATTTTCTTTAACTGTTCTTTTCACCAAACATTGAAGCTTTATTTGGACTAACTACTTTCTTGGATGGTGCAGCCGAAATTGGTAGCTATTTCCAATTCTATATCATTTGTCAATCCTAAAGCACCTTTGTATCCACGACTTGCTTTAGGGAAATCTTGGGATGAAGTAAGTTTCTACTTCTAATTCTGTACTGATTAATTTTCAGCGATATCATCCTGTTGTATAAATTCATGTTTTTTATACTGTTCTCAGGAAAGACTATGACTGCCTTCAAAATTGTATCTGTGCTAGGTGCAAGCTTTTTCTTCGTAATGAATTTTCAGTGCCCATGCATTTTGCATTTGATTAAATAAGATCTTTATGAGTTGATGAAATAATTTTTTTCATTTCCCAAAGTTTTATATATCCCATGTCAAATACCTCTAAATAATTTATATTGCTTGCTTAAATGCACTTTATTCCAGAGAGCATATGTTCTGAACAACCACAAGCTTATAACCCAAAAGAAAAGGGCTTCCATAAGGTTTGTCGTAGTTAGACTTGGAACTTATACTTGTATTCAAAATTCAAATGATGTTTATATTTAACACACAGATGACAGTGACTTGGACGAGTGGCTATGACATAAGTGAAGCTACTCCATTTGTGGAGTGGGGTATGGCGGGAGACGTAAAAGTTCAATCACCAGCTGGGACTCTGACTTTCAAACAGAACAGCATGTGTGGTATGTAAATTAGAGAAACTTATGTTCCATTAGAAGTTTCACCCAAAAGGCAGCGGACTAGGACAATACAAGATTTAAATCAGCTTATTGCTGGCATCTGGGTCAGATCATAAGTGAGGACCATATGAAAAATTGAAAATGAAGATGGTGTTCAACATTTTAGAAATAATGCATTGACAGTATTAGTATTAGAGAGAGAGAGGGGAGGGGGTTAAATTTGTTAAGTCGTCCACCTTTGGAAGCCGTTTAAGAATCAGTTCGAAACCCTAATTTTGTCTCATATTGGTCCAAAACCTTTTATGTCATGTGTTTGAAATTGATCCTTGGTGTGGATGGGAACCATTAAAATGGATGGAAAAATATGGTCCAATCCATATTTAACCCATAAACTCTGTAAACTTTGACCCGTGACTGCCTTAGTTTTTACATATTCATGACTACATCAAATTTTTATGTTTTAACGAAAAATGGACACATAGTGGCCGAAATTTATTTTACTGCTTTAAAATATTGATGTAATTTTATGAAAATCATATTCAAGTGATTTAGAAATGATTACTAAATGACTAAATTACTTTAGCTTAGTGAAATAATTTCATAAAAAGATTGGAAACAAAGTTAAATAAAAAAAATTGACAAATTAATTAATTTAATTCTAATAATTGTAATATTAATAAAAATAATAAATGTGAAGTTTGAAGAAGTAGGATTTGTTTGTGGATTGTGGAGACAAATATAATATTATCTTTACCGGTAAGGATATATATATAGCACAACAAATGTGATAAATACAAGGAACAATAAATACAAAATATGGGTAAATTGCATGCATATTTTACCCCAACCTTTTAATTTTGTTCATGTTCTAACCTCAACCTCGCATTTGTTTGTAGTACCTTCCAAACTTTTGGACCTTTTTTGGATGGAATCCGTTATCTTAGACGGAAAATGCCACATTATCATAGGATGGTATGGGAAAATGTTTATTTTAACCCTTATAAAAATTCTCTTTGCCAAAAAAACTTTAAAACTTTCAAATCTAACAAAATCCCTGGCCAATCTCTCCTACCCCTCCTTCCTCTCCGGCGGCCCCATCTTTGGCCTCTCCCCATCTCCGGCTTCCCTCTCCTCCTTCTCCTCCCATCTCTGACCTCCCTATCCTCCCTCTCCTCCCTTCTCCGGCCTCCCTCTCCTTCAATCTCTGGCCTCCCTCCTCCCTCTCTAGCCAACCTTCGATTTGGACGAATTGAGCCTGCCTCTCACAAATTGTGATGAATTGCAGCAGGTCACTCATCGTGAATAGTGATGGAATAGGACGAATAACAAGTGGAAGAGCGACAGAATCAGATAAAATTGGGTGGGCGACAGCAGGGATAGGGGAGAGGAAGCGGGTAAGCGACGGCGGGATGGGTGAGCGGCGGTGCGTGAGGGAGGCAAATGGAGGAGAGATGAGGAGGGGAGTTTTTTTTATATTTTAGATAGAGGTTTATTTGTTAAAAGGAAAAGTTTGGTGGGGTTAAAGTTATGATTTTCCCTTACAATAATATGCTAATGTGGCATTTTCCATCTGAGTTAACAGCTTCTGTCACAAAAGGGTCTAAAATAGAACATTTTAATTACGTTAGGGAGGTGTTACGAACAAATTTGAGGTTGGGGTTAGAACAGGAACAAAATTAAAAGGTTAGGGTTCACACGTGCAATTTACTCTACAGAATATTAACGAGTTACTCATAAGTGATAATTGTGAAGAGAAAAGATATGGAAATGATAAGGAAGTAAAAAAAATTCTCTTTATCAATTTTGTTTATTGAAGTTGTTTATTTGGTGCGTCTCAACTTGGTCAACAGGGTCTCAAAAAGGTTGTTTCTATATGATACTCCCTTTGTCCTATCAAGAATGAAACATTTCTTTGAGCACGGAGATTAAAGTGTATGTAATATATGATATATTTTTTTTTTAGTTTTGTCCTTAAAACTAAAATTAAAAAAGATCTGTTTTTTTGGGGTTTGGTATAGTATAGTGAGAGTTTAAATGGTGATTAAAAAAGAAAAGAAAAGATTCTTTTTGGGGTTTTGTGTAGTGAGAGTTCAAATGAAGATTAAAAAAGAAAAGATTTCATAGGTTTGGTGTAGTGAGAGTTTAAATGAGGGTAATAAAATAAACTGGATGTTAAAAATTTTGCAAAAAGGGAAATGTTTCAGTTTTTAGGCAAAACCTAAAAAAGAATATGTTTCATCTTTTTTGGGATGGTGGGGTTAATTATCAAAATGAAAGTCATTAATTTTTCAACTTTATTTATCTTAGATTATAAATCATTGAACTTAATTTGAATATTTTTTATGAAATTATTTTGCTGAATCAAATTAATTTAGGCATTGATTAAAAATTTTATTAAATCCTTTTAATATTCTAAATAAAATTGAAAACATCTTTTCTGCAACCTGTCCAATAAACAACGTACTACTTTTGCTGTCATTTTTGGTAAAAGAAAAATAATTTGGTAGCCATGAATGAGAAAAGCCAAGGGGATCATGTGTCTGAATTCATAAAGTCTAGGGGTTAAATATGGATTTGCCCATGCTTTTCATCCACTTAAGGACCAATTGAAAGACTTTTTTACTTTATTTATTTTTTGGTACTACCCTAAGGTGTCATAACCCAATGAGCCAGACTAATCCTCGCTCATGGTTCATGGCTGCCACTAGCCCAGGAGTATTTTTAGACTAAAAGGCTGCAAGGGACTTTGAACACTGAACCTCCACGTCTCAACTTGGACCTTACACCAGTTGAGCTACCCTAGTGGGCTTTTGAATTGAATCTACTTCTCAGTCTCATCTATAAAATAGGAGAAGCACGTGAACTATGCATTCTTCCAGCTATCCATTACCGGTTGGATTTTTTCCTCAAAACACCAAGCTAGACTTTTAATAGAATTGGGATGAATATGAGATGAAACTTTGGTTTAGAATTGATTTGAAATGATCTCCAAATGTTTGGGAGCAATAATAAAATTTGCCTGACAAAAGATAGAACAAAATGATGATAAAAGTGAGCTACAAGTGTCTTGGGTGAATTTAGCAGCAGACTTCAGCTGAATTATTTTAAAAGTGAACTATAGAAATTCAAGGGGCAAAACACATTTAAACTGCTTGCATGCAAAAACAGTTCCAACCATAATTACAGGACATAGGGGAATTGGTTATAACCAACTCTTCACTTGCAGAGCGAGTGAGAAGCATTACATTTACTAGAGTTTACAAGCTTGTCGAAGTACATGATAGAACGGGCCAACAGTGGGCCACTACTGAGTGGCAATACAGTCACCTTTGGTCCTCAGCTGCTAATTACCCTCTTGTTACTGGCACTTTCTTCCACAAAGTGTGCAGTACCTGTTTCAAACACCACTAGCTAGTTCAGTTGTTTGGAATGTTGTCTCAAGAAATAAGTAAAAATTTACAGCCTTGGCAGAGTGGCAACGCAGAAGTCCTTACGTTAATCAGCAGTAACTAGCTAATTGTCAAGATGCATCAGTAAAAAGAGCGTCTGCTTTGAACTCTGTAAGGATGTGAGATTTTGCAAAATTTCAGTAAGGATCAATTACATGTCTGTAGTTTGACAATGAAGAAGATATGAAATTAAGCAGATAAATCTGTAAACTGAACTCAATCACTACTAGATTATTGGAGCTATCTGCCTAAACCTGCAATTGTCTGGTGTAGCTTGTTCAAGTGAAAATATTAAGCAGAACATGCAATCAACAGTTCCATTGTATGCCTGGCACCTCAGTCCCTCTAGAACTGGATTGTCACGAAGGACAACCAATTCATTTCAGCATGCATTGCCACCAGAAGCTCCCAGGATCTATTCAGTACTTGCTGATCAAAGTCAAAATCATTTTCAAGCAGAAATCAATTATGATCCTTACCTTGGTCAAGCTTGTAATCCAAATAAATTAGAAATTCTTTTCTGAGTTCCTTGAGCACTTTGGACTATCACTAGCTTGGGTGCTAAGGTAGAGACATTCAGTTGACATCTCCTCCCCAAAACCAAAACCTTACCTGAGCTCTCACCCAACCCCCGCGATCTTTCTTTTACCTCCCCAAAGGGTGTCTGAAGAGCTAACTTCGAGAAATGAGTCGGAAGAAGGGTGAGCGATGGAGTACAAGACTCGATTGAGGGAGACAGTTTCCGCTTAATCAGGTTCAAATCTCCAGCAGCCCACATTAAAACTAATGATATTTTGAATGAGACCTCTCCCTACCCAAGTTCTGGGTTGAGTTGAATACAAATCAAATAAAATTTACACTTAGGGCACTAATCTCTTTTACCCTGGCAGCTATTGACATATTACACAAACAAAACATAGGTTCATTCACTTAAGGCCCTTAGTTGAATTAGTGAACAGACAACAAAGGCAATGTCTACAAGATGCTTTGCAGAGAACCCATTAGGAAAACTCTCCCAAGTCACTTGTTATTAATTACTGAATATTAACTTTTTAGTATTTAGCGCTTCCAATTAACTAAACAGAATATTGTTGGTTCTAATAAATAAAAATTCCAGAAAGTATTTCCTAGAATTTAACTATCTTTACTGATTTTTCAGTCTGCATTTACCAAGCAGGTAGTTTTTCTGTGGATTAACTGTTTCTCGTTATACATGACCTTCATAAGATTTGATCCAAAAAATTGCATTTCAGAATTTCCATTTAAAGGAAGTAGAGCCTGTTGACTTTAAGGGAGGTTACAATAGTAGCAACCCTCCATTTCATTCCACATTAACCTACAATTGTAAGGTTTTTATTTAATAAACTCCCCCCCTCCCCCCCTCTATCCTTCCTCAACTCCATTTACAATATCACAATATCACCATATGAACAATGAAAGATTGACCATGTTATTCTTTCAGTTTAGATCCTACATTGAAGTAGCTGAATGGCTTGGGTTATGCTATCATGATCTTCACTCTTTTCTGCAGGTGCACCAGCAAGAACTGTTGGATGGCGTGATCCGGGTTTCATACATACAAGTTTCTTGAAGAATTTGTGGCCAAACTCTGTGTAACATTTCTGAGATCTGTTTGCCCTTGCAGATATAGAATATTGGTTTGAAAATATTAAGAGGATTTTCAGTAGTAGAGAATGTTCTTTTCAGGTACACGTATAGGATGGGCCATCTTTTATTTAATGGTTCAGTTGTTTGGAGTAAGTTATATTCGTTCAAATCATCTCCATATCCTGGACAAGACTCATTGCAGCAAGTCATAATATTTGGCGACATGGGGAAGGTAATGCCAAGAGGATTCTCTAATCTTTTTTGAGTAACAATTTGAGATTGTGTTTGGAATGTGAATAGGAAACACAGTCAATGTGATGTCTAAATTGTGGGTTTTTTTTATAACTGATTTATGTATCTTATCTATTGTTTTCCCCATGTTTCCTCATTTAATTTTCTTGAGATAATTCCATTTGGTAAACCATATCTTGTTTTCTTTGTTTTACAATACCTTGAAATCTGCATAAATTCCTTTTTCTTTGTGCTCAATGTGGTGAAAAAGGAAGAAAGGAGCCAATGCTTATGTCATCATTTTAGTACTGGCTCTTTCTCATCACAATTTTCTTTTATATTTTTAAGTATTTTTCTGAGTTACCTTTTAAATCTGTGAGTTGCTTCCATGCTTGATACACCTGAACTCCGAAGGAGGAAACTTTTACTAGTTTTTGTTGGAGAGTGTGTTATCCCAAATGGTTTGGGTGCACGCTTTAACACATATTAGAGGCCAAGGTGGTGTTGCCCCATTTGTCAGTTTTTAGCTCCATGTTAATGGTCCATGCGACATACCCATTTTTTGTTGTCTCAGCGACTGCAGTTGAAAGGGTGCGTTAAAGTAGTGTTATACCAAACTGTTTAGTCAACGAGTTTGCTAGTGCTTTATTTGTGGTGAGGCCTCTCCACTTATTACCAATTGGTTTTGGGTTGGATGCTTTATCAATATCCTTTGGCAATCTATTTGTTATTGCACCACCTTAGCTGATTCTTTGAAGAGTTCAATACTCCTTTGGATGCAATTTAGGCAGAGCGTGACGGTTCAAATGAGTATGCCAATTATCAACCAGGTTCACTTAATACCACAGACCAACTTGTCAGGGAATTGAGCCACATTGATATAGTTTTCCACATTGGAGACATAACCTATGCAAATGGATACATTTCCCAGTGGGACCAGTTCACATCACAGGTGGAGCCAATTGCATCAACTGTGCCATACATGATTGCAAGGTTATTGAACTGGTTTATTTTATTTTCTGTTTGTAGGCAAGTTAAAAATATATTTTACTGACTTTTTTGAGAGAGATGATTTGGTGCTGCAGTGGCAATCATGAACGTGATTGGCCGAATACAGGATCCTTCTATGATACTATGGATTCAGGAGGTGAATGTGGTGTGCCTGCAGAGACCATGTTTTATGTTCCTGCTGAGAACAGGGCCAAATTCTGGTAATTTGAAAATTTTTATTATGTCAGATAAATGTTTATGCATTTTGTAGAGATTTTTAAAATGAGTTATTAGTGATTATTTTTATATAGTAATTATTTATTTCAATTTTTATATCAATTGCAAGTAAACAATTCGAGAAGCCTGGAAACCACTTTTAAAAACATTCTCTTGTAAATATAAGTATTTTTTTTTATTTAAGTTGTCTTTTTTTTTTTGTGGCTAGGTGAATAAAAAGAATCATAAAAATTAATTACTTTGTAAGGAAAAATATGATTCAAGTGATTATCAGTTAAATATAGTAATTAGCTTTGAAATGGTATTGGTTCTTGAGGCTTTTCTTTTCATTAAATTTGCACTTGCTATGACTAGTTCTGTGAAGGAAATCAAGCTTCTACATGAACGACTCAACATGTCATTTTGAACCATTTTTTTTTAACATGCAAAAGTGCAGGTACTCTACTGATTATGGCATGTTTCACTTCTGTATAGCTGATAGTGAGCATGACTGGAGGGAGGGATCAGAGCAGTATAAGTTCATTGAGCATTGCCTTGCATCGGTGGACAGGCAAAAACAACCTTGGTTAATATTTGCTGCTCATCGTGTCCTTGGATATTCCTCTGACAAATGGTATGGTTTAGAAGGTTCATTTGAAGAACCTATGGGACGGGAAAGTTTGCAAAGACTTTGGCAGAAGTACAAGGTTGATATAGCCTTCTATGGTCATGTCCACAACTATGAAAGGACATGCCCCATATACCAGGTAGACAAACATTCCCTGATCACTGATAGGGAGTTATACTGTTAAGTTAGTTGCCCATTTCACGCCACCAAGTCTTGCATGGGTCATGCGGAGGGGTTGCACTTGCAGTGCTCTTGCTATGTGCTCACAGTATTCAGTATCTGGCAGTTAGCAAACACTATTCTTCTAATATAAGACTGAACTAAATCTAACATGTTCAGACAAGCATTTAAGTCATGTGAAAGCTCAAATGGTTAATGTAGCAAAACATACCTTGAACAAGTAAAAAGGACAAGTAAGCTCATCTACACATTGTCGACTGTTGTGCATCAAAGAAAGTGTCCCTTTGTAAGAGAATGTATTAAAGAAAGATGAAAAAATGTAAGCAGTTGTGGATTCGATATTAAAAGTACTAAAATGGAGGATTACATTTTCTTTAATGTTCAAACTAATAGCTTGAAACTCAGCATAATTCAAAAAGTTGAACTGGAGAGGAGAACAGGCATAACTTAAATTCCAAAAAAATTTTCAATTGATTTCCATTGATAAATTTCAAAATATGTTTGTTTCACAGGCTGATATGAATTGATTTCGTCTAGTTTTTAAACATGCATGCTCGCACGTGCTTTTCTATGACTAAGTATATGGTGTTTTTTTGTTGGCAAATTTACTCATAATAGTTTTTAAACCTATCTCTTGCTTTCATTTTGATTTGTACAGAACCAATGTGTGAATAATGAGAGACACCATTACTCGGGTACAGTCAACGGCACAATTCATGTTGTCGCTGGTGGGGGAGGAAGTCACCTATCAGAGTACAGTGCAGTAACCCCTACCTGGAGCCTCTACAGAGACTATGACTTCGGGTTTGTGAAGTTGACAGCATTCAATCATTCCCATTTGCTGTTTGAGTACAAGAAGAGCAGGGATGGTAAGGTTTATGATTTCTTCACTATTTCGAGGAATTACACAGATGTGCTGGCCTGTGTGCACGATGGGTGCGAAGCAACAACTTTGGCATCTTGAGTTCGGCAATTTCATGTGTCATTTGGTTCATTGGACGATAATAATGTTAGATTGATGTAATGCGAGACTCCTCGCTTGTTGTACAAGATGTAGTCTCCTGGAAATAAAAGCTTGATGCATTGCATGGCGTTCTGGTGGAAGCATTCGTGTTTTGTTCAGGTTCGGAGGTCCTGGAGAACTATTGTTAATCTTAGCTCTCATTCGTCAACAACTTTAGTTATTAGTATTAGAATTTTGTATAATTTATTTAACAATGGAAACAAAATTACTGAAGTCAAAAGTTAAAGGATATTTATGTATAGGTTTTACAAAACTCTAATCCTAAGATCAAACTGGGATTTAAGCTGCTAGGCTACTACAAGCTGATTACTGCACCAGGTGGAAATTTATAGTTGAATAGCGTTTGGTTTTGGTAGCACTTTAATTTCCACCAAAATTCATGGAAGCGGAGCAAATTAAGTGTGGTAAAAAGAAGGCCAAAATACAGCAAAAGCCCCCCAATTCGATTGACCAGGATACTTTTACCCCCTGAACTTCAACTTGGGGCAACTTAGCCCCTTAACTTAAAAAAAAAGATCAGTCAACCCCCTTGACCACATGTGCGCCTCAAGTGCTTTTAATCAAATGGTGTCCATCTCTATTTTTCCAAGAACCAATGAAAGCGGGATGTGTCAATGCTAAAGCCCAAACCAGGCTCAGGCTTTGGTCGTTCAGTTAACAATTTATTGCGAAATTGGGAATTTTGGGACACCCAAATCGTAAATCGAAAGAGAACAATCCATCAATTTGAAAAAAGAGAAATTGACCGGATAACAATGTCTTTGAAACCAATCATTTTCATCATCATTGATGTCATGGTATGTTGAAGAGGCACTGTTTCCAATTGCACCATCAATGTCCCACCCCGCCTTCTAGTTGAAGGTTTTTAAGATTACGTAGGATATGAATTATACCGCCTTGTACCTTCCCTAGAAATGGAACATCATCGACCTTCTCTGCCTATTAGAACTCTTCCATTGTCACTTATAGAACCTGCCCCTACGGCTGCAATGACATGGACATAGACACCTACAACCCGAACTCCCGTGTAATGCTACTTCCTCCATCGGCTATGCTCATGCCCTTTGAAAACAAGATAGCCAAAGCAAGAGCCTAGGCCAGGCTTCACCATAGGCACATCCCGCTTCTGTTGGTTGCTGAAGAAATGCAGAGACGTTGTTTGATTAAAGGGTGAGGTGTACACATGGTCAAGGGGTTAATTGATATGTTTTATGAAATTGAGGGGCTGTGTTGCTCTGAGTTGAAGTTCAGAGGGGAGAGTGTCCTGGTCAACTGAGTTGGGTGGCGTTTGTTGTATTTTAGTCTAAAAGTAAATAAAAACAAAAAGCGGTATAGTTGGTTTTCTGTAATGAGGCAAATATCAAATTCTTTTTCATACGGCCTGTGAGCTTTTTGTTTTTCATTTGATTTACATCCTTCATTAATGTGTATTTTTTTTTATTTAATGAGACAGAAAACCATGATCTTTCTTTTTTTACTTTTTTTTGGTATGTAGGATCATTATAAATACAATGTATGAGAGTATCCTATAGAAAGACTGGCAGGCGAAATTTCCATCTCACAAAATCTGACGGGTTTGAGCTGCAATTTGACTTCTTTCTAAATTGCCTAGTTTTAATGGGGATTGTGGCTCCCCTCTAACCCTAGCCTACTGCCTGGAAAGTGTCATCTACTGTTAACCCACCTAGGGAGGCGAGCACGAAAACCATGATTTTTCAAAAAGCTCACATTACCCTATTGCTTTTGAGATCCAATTTAGAGATAGATTTCTCAGATTGCTCTAATTATCGACCATCTCTTTTCTTGGAAATGAGTAAATCACATCTCTGCCCTTGGGTGGCTTAGGAAGTAATCTTTCTCTTATGCCTTTGGAGAATCTGGTGTTGTGGAAACATGGTCTTACTTGAGAACAAGCAATATCACCTTGCTCACGCTGCTGACTCTATCTGAAAGAGCCAGTGAACTCTTTGCTCTGGTTTCTCAGTGCTGCTGGAACAAGCAACTAAAGCCAAACGATTCATTCAAATCATCATCGAAAATGACAGGCATAGGAGGAATCATCCAAGAACTCTTCTGGGAAGTTAATCATAAAAAATTTAGAAGCTTTAAAATCTGGAAAAGGCGTTACCGTGGCAGGTGAGAATACTCGATCCCCATTTAGCATATGGGTTGGTGATTAACATTAAGGCTACATTTAGTATAAGCCATACACTCACATTTTTCTATTTATTGTGGTTTTGCCACCACTATAAAGGCGACTCTGTCTTTTTTTTTTTTTTGTTCTGTTTCTTTTTTCTTTGTCTCAACTGTATCTCTCTTTTTTTCCTTCTCCTCCCACCACTCGACCGACCATCACCACCACATCATCTTGCCATCCATCGATTAGGGTCTCACGGAGAGCCAGCAATCCCAATTGTTGAACCCATGGTCAATCCTTTCATCTTACCTCCCATGGTTATAGATGTGAGTTTATGATTCGTGCTTTATTTTGATTCTTGCTTTTTTCAATAGATTTGGGTTAATAAGTCATGTTTTTTATGATTCTTGCTTCTTTTTGTTAGATTTGGGCTTGTGATTCGTGTTGTGGTCTAGTTCATTGTTTTTGTCTATTTTCAGAACTATTTAGGACTTTAATTTTGCTATGGTTTTTGGTTTTTGGATCTAGTTTGTTTTTTTTGTTCTTGATTTGATCTAATTTGTTGTTCCAATTCTTATTTCTTACACTTAGGTTTGGTTTAGAATTTGTGCTTTGATCTGATTCATTGTTTACTTTTATGTTTAGATCTATTACCTAGATCTAGTTTGAAATTTCTACAAAAAATAGAACAAACTTAACTAAGTGAGAAGCATTCTAAAGCAAAATGGACAACAATTTTAACCACATGCAGAAATTGCAAATGGAACAGTAAACTTAAGTTAATGAATAACAATAAGGAGAAAAGGAGCAACAATATTGTCTAAATAAACAGCAATAGTAAAAGGATCAATAATATTGACTATGAATAACGATATCAACTAAAAACCAGGAATTGTTAATGGAACATCAAACTCAACTTAAATGAACAATAATATCGACTAAATGAATAACAGTTGTGAAAGAAACAACAATATCAACTAAAAGGAAGATATTCTACATTGAAACAACAAATTAACTAAATAAGTAGCAGTTTGAACCAACGGAACAACAATATTGACCAAATGAACAACAATATCAACTAAAAGAACATCAATCTCTAGTTGGAACAATAATATTAACTAAATGAACAATATAACCAAATAAAATAAACAACAAGATTGACTAAATGAAAATGAAATACATTTTTGGTAAACATTAGAAAATACTACTCTATATATACATAAACAACATCATTATCTTGGTTCTGTCACTGTTGTTTCCCACATATCAATTGTTGTTCTTTTATACCATAAGTGTTTTTTCCATATATCAATTGTTGTTCCATATAACAGTTTTCCTTTCAATAAAAAATATTCTTTTGTTTATGCAAATTTATTATTTCATAAAATGTTGTTCAATTAGTAAGAAATATTGTTTCTTTCACAAATGATGTTTATTTTAGCAAAAAATGTTGTTCCATTTGTAAGAATTTATTATTCCATAAAATGTTGTTCATTTCGTATAAAATGTTGTTCCAAACCCGATGGCAATGTATAGCTACTCATGGGTATGGGTATAGCTGCTCATGGGTATGTGGAAAATCTACAATAACTATGATAGAATATATAGTGGAAATTTTTTTTGTGCAACAAGGAGCATTTTTTTTTAGCGGTAAAAGATTATATCATAAATCAAGCTAAAGAAGACAATAACAAATCAGGGAAGGTGGCCTCCCAGGCCACCATTTCAACAAGACAAAGACCCTTTCTAGCTAAGATGTAGGCTACTTCATTCAAAGACCGATTGACAAAAATAAAAGAATAATTTGGAAAGAAACTACCTAAAGTGTGAACCTCACCTATGATAGCTCCAAAATAAAACAATGAAGGTGATACACCTTTCTGAAGTTCAGAATCATAGTTAGCAAATTGGACTCAATTTTGACGCGCTCAAGTCCGTGTCTTCTAGCCTCCTTTACTCCCCACAAGATTGTTAGAGCTTCCAAGTATTGGGCATCCTAACCAAAATAATGCATCCAATTGATGATGCAAAAAACAACACCTCCATTGTTGGTCTTAGAATCAAGTGCTACGAGCATTTTGTGAAATGGAACTTCATCGAAACTAGTGTTTTTCATATATATAAAACTGGGACTTTTCTTATCCCAACATGCTTTGAGACCTAGATGCATGAAAATTTTTGAATTAACCGATTTCTTAATTAGTCTCAATCCTAACAGAACAAATTTGTTGACTCTGTCCTAGATAGGGGTGTAAGCAAAAATTGAAACCTAAATTTTGACTTCGATCTAAACTCAAAAAATTGTGTTTAGGTCACATCAGAGGGTGAGAAAACACTATTTTGGGTTGGCCTATCCTAACTCGAAGTTTTGAGCAAAAATTAGGTAGAAAAATGAGTTAAACCCAAATTCAACCTAAAACCTAAGCCAACTAAATTTGCAATTGATATAGTTGTAAATGAATTGGTGGCAACTTTTAAAAACACTTTGTTACAAGAACACTCCAATTAAACCTAAGCAATTGGGAGGCTTGGCTTCAAAGGCCTAGAGTTTCAAATTAGCCTACTAGCTAATTTAGCCTAGAAAATTATCAACAAACCGGAAAGCCTATAGGTTGAAGTCTTGAAAGGATAATATTTTTGCAAAACAGATCTTTTTAGTTCAAAAAAGAAGTTCTAAAGCATCATGGGGATGGTCAAGCTTACTGAAAGGGAGGGATCTAATCAAGAATGCGTACTGCTAGCAAGTTTAAAATGAAGGCTTAGGGGCCAGTCGATTGAGATTAATGAGATGTGTTAACACATTTTTGGTGAATGGCTTATTGTAGACACATGAGTTGAGGGAAAAAAGTCCCACTCTTAGCACTAAAGTTAATGGTTATTACAAGTAGAACAAGTCACATGGGTTTTGTTACCCACTCCGGGGTAGTTCAGTTATGGTGCCAAAAACTGTGCATTTAAACTCCCAGGATTGGTAATGTTCTGTAGGCCATCAGAACACTACCCTTAGTGTGCATACCTAAGTGGCCCTCTCGGGCACTATGTAAACACATGCATATTGGTCCAACCATCACACACACGTTCACATTTCATGCACACCATGGCAGCTAAGAAGGAAAACACTAGCACAAGTCTTAGTTTTGGCTTCCACACATTATGCAATCTTGTTAAGTTCTAGTGACCAGCTACTGCACCTGTAACTTTCACTAATAAACTGTATCATTCTAGCCTCATACCCCCTATTTTGTTTGCTCCATTATGAAGTAGAGACTTAGAGAAAACCAATGAATTTTGTTTTACATCAATAGCCCACCTATGGATCAAGTTATGGATTTTTGAAGTTGGTTATAAATTCTGACCAAATGAACAGTAACTCAGCCAACTTTGCAACGTCATATCTTTGGCTACAGGGCACTAAATCCATAAATTCCAAAGCCCAGTTAACTCTCTAGATGTACTCTAGCTGTGTTCAAAATTTCATACCAATATTCATTCTACACAGGGAGATATTAAACTTTAGGCACAGGGTCAAAATTCTGGCAACATTTGGACCATTTTGCCCATACAAATTTTCCAAACCATGCAAACACTTCATTCACAAGGGGAAAGCCCTCTAAGGCTATACCATATATGTCCATTACACATAGGAATTACATTCCCTTTCTTTTAACAACTTTATGTGGCCAAAACAGAATTTACAAGTAAGCAGCCAAACAGAATTTACAAGTAAGCAGCCCATCATTCACACTTAGGCAGCTTTGCACCACATCACTTACATAGCCAAAACATTACTCAAATGTTCACATACTTGTCTCATTTTACATACACTACATGTACATGCATAAATGCACTACAATATGGTCTTAAGTTAGCTAAATATGGATCCTAGGTTACAGGAGGTCCTGAGACACAATGGACTCCAAAAACAGGATGTTGGACAGCTGCTGCACAACACAGTAAACACCATCACTAAAAATACCAAATGTGCTCCTAAAACCACCAAATATTCCAGATCATAACTAGACAAATGGAAGTTCATGTACCTGCAATGTCACAGAGAAATTCAAATGAAAACTATTAATTTGAATGTTCTCTTTCAGGTGCTCCTGAAATGGATAGAAAGGGGGTAAGTTTCTTGAATGAAACTTAGTAAGGGTTTATTAATAAAATCTTCAAACTCCAACCATATACCTGAAATCCAAAGACACTAAAAAACAAAAATACAGTACAAACACACAAATATACACATCCAAATGCACAAACAAACACAGCAACAAACATATGAAATGCTGGCAGCAATAACACATTAGGATTAGTCCATAATCATGCAATTAAATATTAAGAACTCACTATGGAAGCCCTCCTCAAGCTATTACTTGGTCTTAGGAGATCATTAGGTCTTAGTTAGCACTAACTTGGGCTCTGGAAACCCTGAATTTCAATGCCATAACAGAGCACCAAAGCTGTAGGGTTAAAACCCTTGGTGCAATTTCCCCCTTAACCTAAACTTGGTTCATCAAGCTCTTCGCTCTCTTCCAAGCTTAGGGTCTTAGTCTCATGGATGTTTGGGCATCTATATTGAATAATAAACAGCCATGAAACCTAGATAAAACCCTTACCTTTTGCTGGAAATCCAATAAACCCTTTGTAAACCCGAAAACTAGGGATTATAGCCTTCCTTGATGCTTCGGTTGTTTTCTCTTACTTTCTCTTGATTATTTGCAGTAAGATGGCTATGGTGGATGGTGGAGGAGCTCAAAGAGATGAGGCTAGCAGGTGGAGGTCGAATTTTGGGAAGAAAATGGGTGGAAATGATTTTTTTCTAGCTTTATTTCTTTATTTATCTTTAGTAATGGCATGTTTGCAAATTTTGCAAACTTCAAGCCACACTTGGACAGATTATTTCCAGCCATTTTGGCTAGGAAAATGACATATTTTGACCTCTTTTAATCTTGGTCAAAATTCATTTTCACCTTAGAAAAAATCTAGGACACTTAAGCACCTTAGTTGTCATTATGCCATAAATGGCAAACTTTGCCTCTTTGAGCACTTTGGTCCCCAACAATATATTTAATTCCTTCCATGTTCTTTCTTCATAATTCCATCCATATCCTTTCTTTATAATTCCATCCATGTCCTTTCCATAGCCATATTTAGAAATTTGTGCAATTGAGTACCCAATCTTTGTAACCTTACAATTTAGTCCATAGGCTACTTGAAAATCAGGCAATATACCAATGCTTTCATAAGGACCAAGATATCATTGTTTTTTTCACTTAAGGGAGTGTATATTGAATACTTTACACTTCACAATTCATACACTATGTTGAAAATTAAAGCATATAAGTTTAAGTCCTTATGCTGTAATTTTCCCATTTTGTGAAGGTGGTAACAGGTTTTGAGACTGGTCACACTAATTCAAGATTATCTACTTTTTTTGGACTCTTTTTCCTTGGTCATATAACAGAATAGGTAAAGGAAGTCTACCGACCAACATTGACATTGATGCCATCTTTGTCGTTCGCTGCTAGTTCGAGGCATGGATACCACTATCAAAACCATTAATTTTCCTATTGGAAGGTGAAGCCTCTTGCTAGTTTATCAACACCATTGATACTGTCTCCTAGTTATTCTATGTTGATGATGTGCGCAAGTGAGTCGTCGCACATGATTGAAAGATGTCCAAACAGATATATATATATATATATATATAATGGTAGTCTCTCTTGACGCATCAGGAGCATACTCAACGAATATTGAACTTCAACACACAAACGTCTCACATCAGGAGCATACCCAATGAGTATTGAACTCCAACACATCAGCATCATTCTTAGTTGAACTACAGCTTTGATACCACTTGTTGGAATTTTTTTTTCCAATTACCTATCACGCCTAGCGGAACAACTAACAGGATTGAACAAGTACATATGAATTTAATATGGTTTGGCTCTTAACTAGTAAACATCCATGGACAAAAGAAATCTACTCGAAAAAAATATAGAGATTATAGTAGAAGTATGCCCTTAGTGCTCACAATGGCCTATGGATCCCCTATACACTACTGATAACCCCACAATCCTGCTCTCACACAATTATAAAATATGAGAATAAAAAAATGCTTCTCGTCCTACTCCTCTCCTCGTTTGGACCTCTCTCCATTTTGAAAATCCTAATATCTTACCTTTTTAATACATTTTACTTTTGTCTCATACTCAAAACCCCAACCACAACATGCCATTTGTAGACTATATACAAACCCAAACCATATCAAAATAGGAAAAACTAATATCAAATAAATAAGAAAACTAAAAAAAATCATAAATAAAATCAAAATCCTTAAGTTTTTTGAATATGTGCCGAGAAATCCAACATTATAGAATAATAGTTCCTCTTAGTCAATTAGTAGTGTTGAACCTAAATCTAGCTGAACCAAGATTGGGATCTAAAACTTGGAGAAGCTAGCAAGGCCAGCAGACATGGTAGATGCATGAAATTAAATACTGAGGTATACTGCTTACAACGGGTAAGCGGTACGCGGTACAAATATTTTCACATTTTGTCATTTTATTACGTAGTATACCGAGATATTTCAAGGTATTTCCCATACCGCTAACTTTTTGTGTATATTTTGTTCAAAATTTGTGGTATATTGCAAATATCGTGAGGTACATATTATGGTATTTTATTTTTTACAGATGTGTGTAAAATATTTTTTTTGTCATTTTACATCAAAATATCATAAATATATAAAATATTAAAATATAATTAATACACATATCATAAAATAAATATTCATTTTTGTTCTTTTTGTTACTTTTCTTTGTTAACATAAAAATTTAATAGTTACTTTGAGCCACTTAGGAACTCAATGTGGTATTAGAAAATGTACTGTTATTATTAAAGTATTGCTTTTTTTTTCTATTATACCAATAAATTAGTTTCTTTCTGAGTATTATTTATTTTTTTCTATATATATAACATTTTTTATGTATGTTTTTTGTTTTAAAAAAATATCTTCTATCATATATATTTTATTTATATTTGACAAATTATGATGAGAAAAAATAGAATACATATAAAATGTGTGAAAAAAATTATTGAATTTATGTCATCTTAAAATAATATTTTAATATTTATTTTTTTTTATAAAAATAACAACAATATATGGCATGATACATCATATGATATACTTTAAAAATTTAAGATATGGTATATTAAATAGCAACAGTATTTAACACTTTGGATAAATAGGAGTCACCTGGACAACAAGGACAATATGAGCCCTCCAATGCAACCTTTGTGGCAGTAGCCCTCCTGCGCGAATTGTACAGCTACGATGTTGGAGACGAAAAATGGGGTGAGCTAAAAGTGTTTTGATTCGGATGGGCAAGTGGCTCAAAGTCAATCAAGCAGTTTATCCGCTCAGCAGCTGTGCATAAAGTGATAATATGTAGGGGCAATCAGCATTTTACCTAAATCCAGGGCATCACTAAAACAAGCAAACACATTAATTTGTGCATGTTAATTTCATCCGAACTCGCTTAAAGCTTCTTGGAGAACTTCAAAAGCACTAAGCACTCCAGAAACTTGAAGGGACCAGCTGCTGTGTAAGGCAGAAAGTATCATTACTAAATATGGCTAATGTGCTTCAAAAATCATGAAAAATTTCAATTTACAACTACACATATGAAAGTTAATACTCCCTCCGTCCCGTTTTAATTGAAACATTTGGCTAGGCACGGAGATTAAGGTGTATGTAATTTGTGTTAATTTTTTATGTAGTAAAAGTTTAAATAATGATTAAAAAAGGAAAGATTCTTTTTTGGGTTTTGTGCAGTGAGAGGTTGAGTGGAGATTAAAAAAACAGAGTCTTTATTGGGTTTCGTGTAAAAGGATTATTTAATTGTTTGAACTTTCCAAAAGAGGAAACGTTTCAACCTTTTTGGGACTTCCCAAAAAGGAATACGTTTCAATTAAATTGGGACGGAGGGAGTATAACTAAAATTTCACAGAAAAATTCAAACGACAGCAATTAGTTTGAATGGTCTATTTTAGATGCTCCTAAAATGAAAAGAAATTGGGGGGTAAGTTCTTTTAAAGAGCTTAGTAAGGGGTTATCATTAGAAACTTGAATTCCTAGCTACATACCTAAAATCTAAAGACATAAAAACACAAAAATACAGCACATATACAAAAATATGGCCATCCAAATGCATAAACAAACAGTACACAATCAAATGCAATGTTGGCAGTAACACATCTTTAGGGTTAGCTTATAAAAAATCAAATAACCATTATATAATCACTATGGCAGCCCTCCTCAAGCTAATGCTTGATCTTAGGAGGTTAATTTGTCTTAGTTAGTACTAACTTGGGCTCTATAAACCCTCGTAAACACTGTCATCTTTGTGTATGAAAAATAGTAAGGTTGAAACCTTGTTTATGCACTCCCCCTTAACCCATACTTGGTTCCTTAAGTTTTTTCCTTTCTTTCAAGCATGGTCTTAGCTTCATAGATGCTTGATCATCATCTTATGACAGTAAAAAACATGAAACATGAAGATAAAGTCCTTACCTAAGCTGTGAAGGTTGAAAATACCAAAGGAAGCTCAATAAACCTGAAAACTAGGGTTTTTCTCTCTCTCTTATTGAATATGATTGCTTTTCTTTGTGATTTCTTGAGCGCTTAAGCTATGGTGGCTATGGAGGGTTTTGGAGGAGCTAAGGAGGAGGTTTTCCTTGGTTTGATTAGCTTAACCATAACCCTTACTTAGGTCACTATAAGTATGTCTTAAGTAAAGACTTTTTTGCTAATATTTAGCCAACGTTTTTGACTATATGAACCAACCATGGAAGAGTGGGAAAATGATAAAAATGATCCCATTTGACCTTTTCAAAGATCATCTCATCCTTTAGTTATTTTATGGACATTTATACACCAAGTTGTTCTAGGTTCTTAAACAATTAGTGATTGCTTTCTTTATGCAATTTAGCCCCAAGAAATTGTACAATTGAGTGCCCAAGTCATTAAATCTTACAATAAAGTCCATGGGTTACTTGTAAAACAAGCAATCCTTTAGGGCTTCCTTGAAGGCTAAGTAACTATTATGTGAATCTTTTAAGGAAGCGTAGATTGTACACTTACCCCTCATATTTCATTCTCTATGGTGAAAATTATGCTATAAATGGTTTATAAACATTATGCATTTATACTGTAATTTTTTCTTTTTTGGATGTGGTAGGGCACCAAGAGAGCAAATAGAAGATCTAACTAAATAGTTATAAAATTAAGGGACCAAAATGTAACTGACGTAACTCATAGCCTAAAATGAAAAAATTAGAAAGTTAGGGACTGAAACCGTCTTTTTAACCCAAACAAACATTAAACAGACTAAAATCAAGAAAATTGTAACATAAGCCCTCAAAAAGGTGAGCGCCTTGCCAAAAGAGGATCAAACTAAAAAAATCGCATCCAAAAAAAGCAAAAGAAAAAAAGGGTCAAAACTGTTCATATACAGTAATCACTATTGATGAATAGTGAAATCTTCTTCTATTTTAGAATATAGTATAATGTATGTACAATATTAAAGTCTATTGATTGTTTTATCCTTTGAAAAAACTTAAAGTGACAGCCTGTGATAACCGTCAGTCATTATTTATCGTTGATCAAGTAGTGAAGCCCCTACTCATAGTGTGGTATACACCAGTTGATATTTCGTGATAACAAATGATCATCACGAGCCGTAAACTGATCACATATTTTGCCTTTTTCCCTTAATTGGGGTCTTGGAACTAGGCTGGGACGAGTTAGGCATGGACCAGCATAGTTGTAAGGTCCCAGGCTCAGAACTTCGAGCCTAGGACCAGTTGGTCACTTGCGTAAGCGCCTGCAATTCCCATGTCATACTTGCCACAAGTAGTATGGTTGTTGTCGCTCTACGAAAAAATGAAAACAAAAGACATTGAGATAGAATTGCAGAAAGCGTTAGTTCTTTATAGAATTGCAAAACGCGTTAGTTCTTTAAAGCATAAGTTCTTTAATTTCTGCCCACATCTCTTGCAAAAGCGTTAGTTCTTTAATTTATGATTAAAAAAAGGGTACACATGGAATGGTAGATTTTTATGTCTTTTTTTGTTTTTGGTGGCCGTGTCAGGCCCTAATTTACCCATACCCAAACCTTTTAAGAGGTTAATACAAATTTTAGTTCTTTAAGGAGGATTAGAGCATGACAACCAGGATATTTAACCCCAAATTTTTAGTTATTAACATAGTAAGACTTAGGTGGAAGTTACTCAATAAACCAATATGTGAAGTTTTATTAAGTTTTAAGTTTAATGCGTTAAACTTATAAGTGCAAGTAGATAGAGTTGCCTTTGTGCCTATTGGTGCATATGGGGTACAAATAGGTGGGCACATGTAGGCATGGGTCAGTGTCTTAGTGTGCTTGCCAATTTCAACATACATGCATACATCAATGCATACATACATACTTTCTATGTTGATTAGTTACAGACCATGCATGCACTTTCTAGCTCATTACATTTAATGCCTTAAAAGGCTTACCTAAGCCCATTATGTACAACTAAGGGATATGACATGCACTACCTTAAGTTCCTATGCCATATAAATATGTACATACATTTACTAGTCCAAAATTTGGCATTCTAGGAACTACAGGGCCAAAACTCTATACATCAAAAGTTGAATTACTTAGATAACATGCATGCCACATAACATGGGCTTAAACAGTTTCAATTCCCACAGTCACCTTAACTTCCACTTTTACTTGGTACCTAGGCAAAAGTTGTCTTATTATACTCCTAGTTTTTACCCATGCTAGGATGGATCCAAAAGCAGCTAGACCCATTGCAGCCATCAAAGCCTACAATTCAGTTTACAACCATTAGTCCAAAATCATGAACTTTTCAATCTTTCTTTCATAAGCCAATAGACTCGAGCCATACCTCCTTGTACATAAACCTCTAAAGAGGTTTCTTTGCCTCTATTCCTCCATTTCTTTACCTGAAATAGACAGATACAGGGCATGATTACATAAGTACTCAGTAAGAGTTCAATACGGCACCTAGTGCCTACACAATGTTCAAAACATTGTCTTATACAAAAACCTCTAATTCCTCATTCTAACCTGCAACCAAAGACAAAAAAGACATAAATGAGATAAGACATAATATAATACAAGATACATATACATAATTTAAAGGTTAGCACACGCAAACAATCAAAGAAGCATGCAAAGCACACACACACACACACACACACACACACACACCATATACACGGTTTCACTTAGACTTAGCAAGCATTTTTCACTTAGTTTAGCATGTGATCACTTTGAGTTAAAATCAAATTAACATAGAGCTTCACCTAAATGAACAAGTTCAGCCATACTTGATAAAAAACCCTAATGCTAGCCATATGTAAACTAGCTAGCTCACCATAGTGCCTTAGCACACATAGCCCATTAACATAGCTCTTATGATCATTCAGCCATGGCCATCACCTAGGGCAGCCTTTCTCCCATAAAAATCCAGGAGAAGACGCTTCATTTAAACCCTTACCTAGCTCAAAATTGGCAGCAAAGAAGCAAGAAACCTTCAACGCTCTAGAAGTGCCACCATGGCTTACCCGTGAGCCACCATACTTGGCTTTCTTCTTCCTTGGGTCTAGCTTTTCTTTCAATTGTTTGGCTAGAACATTGGCCAGACTTTTGAGGTTATGATTGCCCCAAGAAACAGCTAAGAAGCTGCATTAATTTGAGCCTAGTCCAAGTAGTGGAGGTAGAGTCATGGCCGATTATTTGGCAGCTAAGACATTTGACTGAGTCTTGGTCTTAACTGCCCACAAATCCTTCATGTCATTTACATTATTTGATTAACCTGCTTAGCTCTCTTGGTGGGGTGTTTTGAGCATCCACTCTTCTCTTAAATTCATTCATTTAAGTCCCCAAAATTTCATGTGAACTTAGGAACATCATAGGTGCACTTGAGAACCCTCTAGTGCACCAGAAGGTGCTCCCCACTTCTCTTATGTGCTCTTCACCTTTCCTTGGCCTACATTGTAGCACTTACCTTCATTTTATATCTTAGGCATCAATTCCACACAATTCTTTCTAAGACACTTGGCTTTGAAGCCCCTATAATTATATAAGTGCACACAAAGTGTGCTTGAGAACTATCATGTGTCTTTCCTTAGTGTCCTTGGGTTCTTAGTCATTCTTTCTTTAAGTTTTGGATCCTTATTCCAAAGCCTACATTGACACTTAGTTTTAGCCATGTTTGGTTAACAAATGTGGCACTTTGCTTCCTATTCCACTTAGGTGCACTTAAGACACCCTTAGGGCACCATTAGAGCACCCCATGGAGCACTTGCCCTTTTTATGGTTCTTGCCTTCACCTTTTATGACTTGTATTACTTACATACACATTTCATTTACATTTTATGTACATTTGATTCATAGCCGATGGCCTATACAAGTCACAAGCATGATAAGCCACACATCGCTTGAATTGATGTTAATTGGCGTAAATAAGTTCAAGTGCAAATCAACTAAACCATTATGCAAGTGTGAAATTGGCATCATTTTTTTGTATTTTGTTATTTTGAGTGTGAAGAAAGAAAACCAAAAATTGGAATATAGTGCATGATGTGCTTGAACCTGTTTGCGGTCTTGTATTCTACTTGTGGTATGGTGGATCAAACAAACCAATAAGGTGGGGAACAATGCATGAGGACCCGATAAATTGCAGTTCTGGTCCTTAACCCTGATAGCTAACTCATGGAAGAATTAATCCTATATATCTTTGTGGGTTAAAATTGATACCATATTGACGCATATAATGCACACTTATTGGAGTTAAGCTTATGAGATTACTGAAAATAGGCACACCATGATGTATACCTATTTGAGTGATCAAGTTCATGGGAACTATTGAAGAAATTATTGCAATAAATGAGATTTGATAGGAGACATGTTGAACTATGATATCACAATCTAAATTGGAAGAAAACTCTTGCTCCAACCGTTGGCATTGATCATTGATAGAGGAACTTATGGAAAACCCAAAGTATGCTAGCTAGTATTACCTTTCTAAATCCCTTAAAAGGCTCAGTCCACTACTAAAAGTTAGGACTTTACCAACTTCCAGTTACCAACGTGCAGCAGTTGGTAACCTGAATTTACCAACTGTTGCACGTTGGTAAATGGCAGTTGGTATTCGATACGTTGGAAAATTATTTACCAACGCGCAATCAATAACACGTTGGAAAATTCCAACGCATACACGTTGGTAAAATTCACGTTGGTAATTTACCAACGGTCATGCGCCAGGCTTGGTTTCCATTGCGTAGTTGTACTTACCAACGGCTGAGCAGTTGGTAAGTTACCAACGGCTGAGCAGTTGGTAAGTTATCTACTGCTCAGCCGTTGGTAACTTACCTACTGCTGGCAGTTGGTAGGTAACTTACCAACTGCTACCAGTTGGTAACTTACCAACTGGTGGCAGTTGGTAATTTGGCAGTTGGTAATTACCAACTTACATCAGTTGGTAAGGTAGTGGTTATGAGGCCGTTGATAATTACCAACGCGCGCAAGTTGGTAAGTTCCCCGTTTGCACGTTCGTACTATACATTAAACGGTCCAGGGTTCGGTTTTATCGTATTTTTCACAGTTTGAATACGTATTTTTCGCATTACACAGGTATGCAAACGTAATTAAAATAAAATATTCTCAAATACAGCATAATTAAAACAACAACATATATGTCTGCAAGAAAGCATTCAACATTCAACGGACAACACATAAGTTTTTTCAACTGAGTCTTAACTACGTCTAAAAATTATTATGTAAGGTCTCTAACACAAGAACTGGTGAATTACGCTGACCTGTTGTTGTCAACGCCCATCATGGAGTCCCGACTATCTCCTCATCATCCGAGTCCGAGTCATCAGGATACTGTGGAACTGGTTGACCCGGCGGGCACGGAAGGTTTAGTGAACGACAGATCATCTCCAACTGAGCCCGGTTTGCCTCCAATGCGGCTCTCTGAGCCTCCATCTCTGCTCTCTGTCTCCTCTTAATTCTCTCGAGCTTCCTCTCGTACTGCGCATCCCTTCGCGCATTCTCCTCTGCCATCATCTTCTGTACTTGCTCGTTGAATTGCGGTGTCTGCGTGATGTCGATCGGCGGGATGGCACCTGGCTGTCGGCGTCCCGGTATAGCACACTGCTCAGATCCTAATCCAAATACACGGCCTCTTCTTCTACCGCCAGATGCAGTACTAATGATTGCTAGTTCATCAATTGCCTCTATTCCATCCTCTTGTTGTGTTTGCTCCTCAATCTTCGCACTGATACGAGTCTACAGAAACATAATAAAATACATTTGAGTGTGTCATTATATGTTAAACATTTTAGTTTATGATTTTAGGGTTTTGGGGAAAGTATTTAGGGTTTGGGATTTAAGGTTAATTAATGGTATATCAAGTTTAAGGTTTTACATCTTTGGGTTTAATTGAGGGTTTAGGGATATAGAATGTGGATTTATGGTTTGGTTGCTTCTTTTCGAAGGTTGGTGACAAATTCGCATGAAAATATCTTATCGATTGTCGATTTCGCTATTCTGTGAGTTAAACTTGTCTTTTTTGTGAAACACATTTGCAGACCCTATATTATTTTCCTAAAGTATATTACACCCTAAGTAATATAAATTATAGTGTTTTTGTTTAATTCATTGCTTATTTTTATTAATGTCTTATTTCCCAAAGTCATGACCATGATTTAATTAATTTTTTCAGTTACATAAGTCTTTTTTTTCTTAACTTTTCCACAGTCAATTGTTAAACTCTTAATACCTAAAGTTTTTACATTTTCTCTACATCAATTTTACCATTTTTCTGCATTATTATTGTCATATTATTGTCACATGGTTTTATAATAATAATAATTATTATTATTAACATACTAATGACATAATGTAACCATTTACACTAAATCACTCCAACTAAACCATAACTATACCTATTACCATACACTTATACTAATAATCATTCCATAAAACTAAGCATTATACAAGGAACAAAGAAATTACATATTCACTCTAATGCATCAGAAAAAATATCCACAGATATAACAAATAATGTACATAAACTGCAAATTCAAATACGAAAAACTATTTTCAAACCACCGTGACAACACATAAGTTTTATTACCAATATTAATAATTAAAAACAATTTCGCTGGACAAATCCCGTTTTCAATTCGAAAGGAAAAAAATAGAAACTTACCTCAAACGAGTTCGAACGGAGAGGAAAACCAATGGGTACGTCTTCAGGCTCACAGATGCAGGGAGCAACTGAAAAAGGGGGGGACAAAAACTTAAAATCTTGGTAATATAAGAAATTTCTGAAAATTAAAAAAAGAAACTTTACTCTAAACGCGTAATTTAAACAAAATTCTAATAATTATTATAATTATTAGTATCCTTATTATTAGTATTATTATAATTGCTCATAATTATTAGTTTTATTTTAATTATTAGTATTTTTATTATTAGTATTATTATAATTATTATTATTTGTATTATTTCGAGGTAATATTATTATGAATATTATTTCAACTATCACTAACCAAATATTTTTATTATTTTCTAACTTACTACTACCACAATCAACTATTAATAAGGGTTAATATTACTGTTATTATGTTTATATTATTGGGTACAAATAATAATAATAATAAATTAGTATTATTATTATCATTAGTGCTTTGTTTGTTATTTTTTCCATAGAGAAATTATCCCACAATCTAATTTTATCCCAAGATAATTACTAAGAAGAAAAACATTTTAATGACATCACTAAAATTACCCATAATAAAAAATTAATTAACACAAAATAAATGAGAAAGACCCAACTAAATCACCAGAAAAATGTAGAATCAACAGTCATAATACTAAAATTTTAAGTACAACATAAATAAATAAATACATATTCTTTCCCAAAAAAATAATTAATTCGGACAATTAAAAAAAATTTAATAACTTACCTCAACCAACTTGCCATACTATTTAAAATTAAACTAAATAATTTCACAGATAAATATACAACCTAAATAATTTACTTCCAACCAAATTATTTATTATCCACAAAGTATACAAACTAATGTTACAGAAATATTAAATATGCTACCTAATCAATTAACTTACAACTAATTTTTCACAATTTTTAATTAAACTCAATATTTTGACATATACATATATTACCCACACATTTTACTTAAAAGTAATTATTTTCTATTTTCTATTTAATCCAAAAATTCAGAAAAAACTAATAAATTGCACATAAATGTTAAATTATAATGGGTCACCGAAATAGTTCACATCCAACCATCAACAACAATAAATCACAAATATTTCACAAAGTTTACTCCAAAATACAATGAAATAATCCAATATTAACTAATTTTCGGAAAATAAAAAACATTAAAAATACGTTCTAAACAAACATACCTCAAATCCGACTTCAGTTGCTTCAAATACCTCCAAATAGCTTCAAATCAGCTACAACAACGAAAATCAAAACCCATTATCAACAAACAACCGATCCAAATTCGAAAAAAAAAATTGAAAAAATATTCACACTAACCTACAGATCAACGAAATGAAGACCAGATCCACGTTTTACTAAGCTCAACGAAGTAATTTCACCCCTTAATTTATCAAACGAACGTGTTGTGTGTGCGTGTGGGAGTTAGGAAACGTTTCCGCAGACAGAGGCGAAGAAGAAGAAGAACAGAAGAAGGAGAAGACGACGCTGGGTTCGGGCGCGAGGGGGGGGAGGGGGGATTTAAAACAAAATTTAATCAAAACGCACTGTATAACTAAAAAATTTACCAACGGCTAAAGCGTTGGTAAAGTTCCCTTTAAAAAAAAAAACACCAACTGCTGGGAAGTTGGAATTTTACCAACGGCTAAGACCATTGGTAATTACCAACGGTTTGCACGTTGGTAAAAAAAAAAAAACTGTAACAATTTTTTTTGAACCCTCACCAACGTGTGCATGTTGGAAAAAAATACCAACTTTTATACGCGTTGGTAACTACCAACGGCTTTGCCGTTGGAAAATCAAGCAATTTTAGTAGTGGTCTTAAACTTCAGGATACACAACCAAAAACTAAAAAAACAGCAATATAATTAAAGTAACTTTTTGTAATAAACTCAGCGAAGAATTAATTATCTAAATTGTAACTACATTACGACATAGAACATGTTTAACATTATGACATAGAACATGTTTAACATTACGTCAAGCAAGTAGAGTGACAAGTCCAAATGGAAGACCTGGAAGTGGAAGTGATGTCAACTTTAGTAACGTTACATGGTTAGATTACATTCTTCTAACATAGTTTATTTATTTATTTATTTTGTGCTAAAGATTCACTTGCGAACGGTATCGATCCAGCTAGTTAGTCCTTATTTGCATCGGTATTCATCATCTTATATGACAACAATATACCATTATCGGCTGTCCAAAAATGCGGCAAATTTCCATTCATACCCTCACTAAAACATTTAATTCCTTTCATACCCATACATCTTTGGCTAACGCTTCGTATCTTTGCCACTTCGAGACCTCACGATCACATTGCTCCGCCTTCCCGTTGACTCTGCCGTCCGTCACTGACTCCGTCGTCTTCTGCCGACTCCCTCGTTCCCGTCGACTCCCTCGTCCCTTCTGATTTTCTCATCCCCACCGTCTCCCTCGTCCACCGATTTCCTCTTCCCTGCCGATTTCCTCATCCCTGCCGGCTTTCTCGTACGCCAACTTCCTCTTCCCCGCCGATTCCGCGCTGCCATAGCCCCTGCAGGCTGCCGCTAGGAGAACGAGATTGAAGAAGTTGCCGACCCGCTACGAAAACAATTTCCCTAACTTTATGAAAAAGTCCAAGCTTGGTCCTTTAACTTTTTTGATTTCTTGTTTTGATAATTGATGAATTTAGGTTTTCAGTTTAGTAACTCTAACATGTTTTTTTTTTTATTGCAATCCTTTAATTAAGTTTTCCCAAGTACATATATGTATACACGTGAAAAATGATATGAAAAAATATATGAAATTATATGTATAAGGAAATAATATAGTAATAATTTTAATATCGCATTGCAATAAAGATAAATAAATAGAGAGAATCTTACTAATATATAATTACATATGTACAAAAGGATAAACTCATATGTACGAATAATGTCAAATACATTATCATTCTTATGTAAAAGCTTATTCACTTATATTTATGTAACATATCTCTGATTTCTTTTGCACATATTTGTCACATATTTTGTATATATCAATCATATGTTTTATACATTGAGTTCATACAAATTTGCTATCCAATTTTGTACATATTTATAATTTTGACGAGAAGTGAAATTTGATGCATTAACACATTTTTTTTTATGGGAGGTTGAACCTGTAACATATTTGGGATTTCATTTGTACATATGTTATACATTATTTGTACACATCTCTCACTTTTTTTGTACATTGAATTTGTTCACAACTATTTTTTGCATAGGAGATTAAACTTGTAACATATCTGTGATCTCATTTGTACATATGGCACACATTATTTGTACATATCTCTCACTTTCTTTGTATATTGAATTTGTATATATCTAGTATCTAATCTATACATATCTTCAATTATTGGGGGACATCGGTTTTGAACTGATCACACTTGTTTTATATTATGAAAAGTAGTATTGGAATATAAATATATATAAACATAAGGGGGAGAGCGTAGGTTTAACTTACCTTATCCTTATTATACAAACTCTTTTAAAGGATATAATAATAATTGCTTTTTTAGAAAAATAGATTATCATTTTAGGATATCTTAAATAGCAAGAAGTTCGCGCAAAATATGGGACATCAAAGTAAAACGAAATGACACACACACACACACACACACACATATATATATATACCCTAAACCCTATATATATATGTTTACTGAAATTAGTATTGATAATTTCTAATTCAACCCGAATATAAATTAATATACTTCCCTTGTAATTAATTTCGCCCAGCACTGTAATAAGTTGAAAGTTGTGCACCTTATGGTGGACGGCAATGAACCCTCCGGCGCTTAATAGCTCCGCCCCTTGTTGACGGACGACCTACTCACCTTACATCAACAACTT
Source organism: Aquilaria sinensis (assembly GCA_005392925.1). Classification (NCBI taxonomy): domain Eukaryota; kingdom Viridiplantae; phylum Streptophyta; class Magnoliopsida; order Malvales; family Thymelaeaceae; genus Aquilaria; species Aquilaria sinensis. The sequence continues at coordinate 70,045 of SMDT01003083.1, read as the reverse complement.
TGTTCTGTAGCATTTTAATTAAGTTCCGCCTGCAGCTAGGTTTTTTGTTTTCACCTCAAATTAGGATTGCTACAATTAACCTGGCGATGCCAAAGCATAAATTTTCAACTTAATTAATTGGTATTAAATTAAGCTTTCACGTTGAAATAATCACTACTCGTGTTCGCTTAATTATAGAAGGGAATATTGCCTGAACTATGACTATTCCATTTTACCATAATGTCCAAATCCGAGTTAAGAATGATCTTCTACTTCTAGTGATATTAGTATAGTTTCATTCAACTTGGACTCCTTCTACTTGCATATAAATAGCTAGTACTGGAAGAAGCCTTTCGTATCAAGCGATCGAGTCTGGAACCTGGAAAAACAAAAACGTCATGGACGTCTCAAACAAGTGCGCCCTCCTATGGCTCCAACTATTGATCTTAAGGCTTTTAATTTTGATTTCTGCTGCAGCCCCCCGGTTCAGGAAGAGTCCGAGGCTGAGTTCGACCGGAGGTGACATCCTCGACAATGCTAATCTCTTCTCGGCTAAGTCTATTTCAGCCAGCCAGAAAACCTATTACTACACCCAGACATTGGATCACTTCAGCTTCAAGCTCGAAAGCTTCCAGACTTTCTAGCAAAAGGTACGTGATAGACACAACCTACTAGGGAGGCTCTGATTCTAATGCTCCCATTCTAGCATACCTTGGAGCCAAAGCTTCTATCGATAGTGATGTTGCTATTGTCGGCTTCATGTATGATAACGCTGCAAAACTAAAACCACTGATCTTGTTCATCGAGGTATGTTTGATGTGCTAATAATTATATATGTGTGTGTGTTTGTGTGTGTGTGTGTATGGATGTTCATATCTGATATGATGGATCAATGTTTTCGATTCTAAACTGCTTATCTTAATGGCAGCATCGATACTATGGACAATCCTTGCCTTTTGGATTGATGGACGGAGATTTTCATAGCATGGAAACTTTAGGGTATTTCGACTCTGCTCAAGCACTTGATGACTATGTGGAAGTCATCCTTCATGTCAAAGAATCTTACAACGCTACCTATTCTCTAGTCATCGTCGTCGGAGGGTCATATGGTGGAAGTATGTGCCAATTTAAAATCTTTTGAAATCTGTTCTTCTTTTGGTGACCTTGTATTAATTAATTTTTACGTGCACTTTTAATTTTTCAATATGTTTAATCTAATTTGACTTCTATATTTTCTATTCGATAAAATTCAGAGCTGGCTTCTTGGTTTTGGCTAATTAAAGTACCCCCATGTTTCCATGGGAGCGTTGGCCTCATCAGCTCTGATCCTTTACTTCCATGGAATCACCCCAGATGATACCTACTTCAACCTTGTTTCACAAGATTATAGGGTAACTAACATTACTAATTAATCTTTTTCTTACTAACCATATTCTAGTATTGATTTTATATTCACTAATTTTTGTTACATTGCCCTTGATGATAATTATTGAAAATCTTTCTTTTGTTGCAGAATGAGAGTGAACATTGCTATAGAACCATAAAAAGGTCATGGTTGGTGATGGAGTCATTGGGTTCTTAGCTTGGTGGTCTCACATTTCTAAGTAACAGATTCCAGACTTGCTCGTAAGTTAATCCTTCACTAATTAAGCTCATTAAAACTGTTCAGTAAACTGTATTGTTTTTAGCACTATATTAACTACCATTCCTCCTAACGTTCGCCCTGAAATTTGTTTAAGCCATTGAGGTCAACAGCTGAGCTAGAGGAATTTTTTATTGCCATGTTCTCAAACATAGCTCAATATAACCGGCCACCAACATACCGTATCAAAGCAATTTACGAAGCCATTGATGGAGCACCGTTAGGTAGGGATACCCTCAGTAGAATATTTGCCGGAGTTTTACCTTATTACCATGGGACTAACAATAACTGTTTCATTAATCCACCTCCGCCTCAGAAGCCATCTGATACTATCGTCAGTTAGGCTTGGCAGGTATTTGGCCGAATCTCATCTATCACTAAAAATTGGTATTCTTGTCTTGCTACAGATCATTTAAAATTTGGGTCGAATGTACGATATGCCACTGAGCCTTTAGACTTACGGCAACTTTAGTCACCAGTTATAATTTTCTTTCAATTTCATCACTATTTTCTAATAATCGAGGTTGTCTTGTTTAGACTTGCAATGAAATCGTAATACCTCTGGCAACAGGCAACAACAGCATGTTTCCACCCAATCCTTTTGATTTGGACAGCTTCAGCCAATATTATGAAAGCGTGTACGGCGTTCCTCCCCATCCTAACTGGATCCCAACCCATTACAGAGGCCATGAATATATCTCGAATCAGTACCAAAAATGACACTTTTGATCATAGAAATGATGCCTGACAACAACTCTGTATATTTACTTGCAAGATATAAAATTGCTTTTCAAAAGGTTTGGAAGCAACATAATTATCTCCAATGGACTGAAAGACCCTTACAGTAGTAACGGGTAATGAAATTAAATACAGTTTTTAAATTTAAGATTTCTCATTCACTAGTTACTTATTATCGATTAATATTATTCATGAAAATCCCTATAAAACTACCTAAAAGACCAGCTAGAATTAATTTCTGTATAGGGTTCTAAAGAACATCTCGAATAGTATTATTGTTGTCTCTACAGCCGAAGGCATGTATCATTTTCTATTAGTACATTTTGTATTTCAATATTAAAAGAAGGCTAAATAATAATTAATTAACATTAAGTTAGAGTTAAAAAGTTAATTAACAGACTATAATTTCGGATTTGTAGGAGCTCATTGCTTGGACATTATGTATGTGAGTGAAAGTGATCCACAGTGGTTGGTAAACCAACGAATAAGAGAAGTAAGCATCTTGCAAGTATGGCTGACTAAATACCATAACGATCTCAAGGCATCGAAACACCATTAGATTTATTTAAGATTAGCTAATTATATTCTAAATTGATAATATTTAATTTTTTTATTTTCTTTTTTATTATACATAGAGAAAAATCTGTACTTCACCCTTACAATTATGATATAGAAAAATTTATAATTTTTTGAATATAATCTTTTCCAACTAGGAGTTAATGCTTGATCCCTAGCTTATTTTCAACGAATTATATTCTAGAATTGCAATATTTTAATGTTTCGGTTCTTTTTTTTTTATATATACAATAAAACCTCTATAGTTCATTATTAAAATTATGATATTGTAAAATTCATAATTTTTTCAAATATAATCTTTTCCGACTAAGAGTTGATGCTGGATCCATAGCTAGTCTATTAAATGGCTCAAGTTCATTTTTTTTTTCAAATTAGAGAAAAATAAAATTGAAACTGACAATTTTTTTCTAAAATAAAATTTTTTGGTCTTTATAAAATTTAAAAGAAAAACAAAAACATGGTTTTCATTAGGGGTGAAAATAGGTCAGGCCAAGCCCAAACCCACTGAACTTGAGCTTGGCCTCTTTGTCGTTTGATGCTATATGGGCTCGAGCTTGAGTTGCTCGAGCCCAATTTTTCAAGCTCAAGTTTGGCTCTAGCCCTGCCCAAAAGCTCGCCATGCTCAAATAACATTTATAAACTTTAGTGTCATAATTATAACTCCAATAAAAATGAGGACTAAATATGTAATTTTTTACATAGATAAACTAGGGAAGTGGAATTTATAGAACCATCCAAAATTTTCTAATCCCTTGCTGTCCTACCCTGATTTTATGAACCTCATAAGTCAATTATCATCTTCCTTAAGCCGTAGACTGTCCGACATCAGTGTCGATTTCTGAGCCGCCAAAGATCAACTCACCCTTGGCCTCATCTAGGCTAGTTCGCTAATGCCCAATCTCATGCCCCATCTCCATCTCATCCTTTAAATCAAGAAAAGGAGAAAGATTAAACAAAATCGATCAAAACCTAGAACGACATAGATGTCACTAGGAGTGAGGAAACCTAGAACCGCATAGATGTTGTGATGAGTGAGAAACCTAGAGTGGCGTAGATGTCGTGAGGGTGTCAACTCTGCAATCGGGCTATTCCACCATCACAGACCTCATTCTATGCTCCAAGAGCTGCCGACATTGCCGACCTCGTTCTGAGCTTCATTGACTCGAAGCTCTCCTCTTTTTGTTCGATCAATTAGACACCAAAGAAGAAATTTGAGAACAAAATGTTAAAATCTGAATCTGAGAAGTAGAGGGAAGAAGGGTTAGGGGATTAGGACTAACATAACAAATGGGAAAGGGCAAAAATGATTGGGCTTATTAGGCCCACAAGCTTATAGGGCTAGGTTTCATAAGGCTCAAACTTGTCCCTAAAAAAGTTTGAGCCCATTTTTCAGCTAGAGCTCGAGCTCAAACTCAAATGGGCCTGGCTAGAAAAGTCTCAACTCGAGCTCAAGCTCAAGTTACCTTGAAAAAAGCTCGGCCCCTTTGCACCCCTAGTTTTCATGGTTAGCCTAGACCCAAATACCCTATAAATTTCTGGTAAGCCCAGCCTGGATCATATGAATTATGTTTGTCCGGGAACTAAGGACTTTCAATGGGCCAACTTGCACATTTACCATGTTGCTAGGTTGCACAAAATCAGCCTGGTACTATTATTGCAGTTTAACGAAGGGGCCATCAGGCCCAGTTTGTTTTGTAATAACATGGCCAAACTAACGTGTTTCCCTGTCCCAAAACAGGTCCCGCGCAAGGGTCGTACTCCCAATCAGCACAATTTGAGAAAAGACCAAATAGCCCCTACTCTTCACCCTGTTCCCCAGACCAGACCCGACCCGTACACCCCTCGAGCCTTTCGTGCACCACTCTAGCATCCGACCGACGTCTGATGGGTTTAGTACCTCCTCTATTGCCTAGTTTGAGCACAGACTGTGTTATTAGCTGGCCTTAGTGTGCGAAGCTAACCACCCCTCTGTTGCGAGATTAGAGCCTAGGGGTGCAGAGTAGTGGCAGCCGAAGGTGGTGGGGCGGAGCAATTATTTTTTAGTAATATTGCAGGCACCCATTTTAGAGCGCTCCAGTCCAGCGGACCAATCATCTTTACATCTAAGTTACTTCACTAAGCTAGCGCAACCTAGCAGTATTTTATGATGGACTATGATTGTGAACTTTAATATAGTATTATTTATAATTTTATTATAGATAAGCTAAAACCTATAGTTAAAAATAGAAACAACATAAAATAATTGCATCACATGCAAAGTCTTACAAAAATTTTAAATAATGCCAACAGTAGACATCATCTTCTAAACCGAACTTTCAAACCCTATAGAAAACTTAAGGATAAATTTGTATGAAACTGGTGTTCGATGGTAAATAGCATCCATGGTTTCAAACCTTCAGCATCCATCATAAATTGGTCTTAGACCTTTATTTCATTGTAAAATGGTGTCAAACCTTTATATTTCATTACATATTGGTTCTTAACGTTAGGCAGACACAAAAACCCAACTTATACAGATGAAAAATTAAGAGTTTAAATGGTTCATTATCTAGTAGAAAATATTATAACACAATTTAAATTTATCAAAAATCATTTACCTAATAGATTAAACTAGAATTTTGAAAAGTTGATGTCACATATTTCATGATAGTTAACGAATTTAAACTGTTCAGAGGCTGTCGTCTTATAGTTAGGGACCAATATACAATGAATTATAGTAGTTTAGGACCAATTTGAAATGAAATGAAAGTTAAGAACTTATTTATAATGATATTTAAATATTTAAGGACCATTGGTGCTATTAAACCAAGAGTTATAAGTATATGTGGCCCTGCATTAACGTCCAGTTATGTAAGCCTTTACATGGTAGGTTCTTCGATCAATCAACAAACAAATAATTAATTGTTTTCGTTTATTCCTAATCAAATACAAATATAACATGAAAAAAGATGATTAAATGAAAATTTCATAATTAATATCAACAAAAATACTGATGTCATCGTAGTGGCATCCTTGGTTGCAAATTGAGGCTAAGATTCTATGAATGATAACAAAGCACTTGTAAACATATGATCGAAGCCACACTTTCCCTTAACACCTTCCATCTTTACCGAAGAGAGCCAAGTCTCACAAAGAAAGACCATGAACTCCTGCTCACTTCAGAGGAGATTTGCGAAATTATGAACTGATCATGGATCTCCTAAACCACAATAGTTCACAAGAAGGATTGTCATGGCTACTGATGGGGTTGGTCCTTACCTTCCATCGATCGAAAATCATGGCCCTGCATCTCCCTCTTCTTCAACGGCACCCCATCTATCTCCATATCATCTGCTACCGGGCGTTTCAATGAATCACCTTTTTTTAAGATGAGGCCCTCCTCATTCTTCTTCTTCTCCCTAGACTCTCTTGCCCACCATTTCAACATGGCAGCCCCCTTGCACCAGTTGTACTATCGCCAGTGACAACCTATTTTTCTATGGTCCATGCTAGAAGCACCAATTCTCCTCCGTCCTTATACAAGCACTGTGTAACTAGTTTTTTCTGCTTTTACACTAATGTTTCCTTTCTTTCTACTACCATTTTTTGGTCTTCAACTTCATTGACCAATGCCAGCTTCTCGGTCTCCGGCCATTGCTCAACTTCCCCCCTGTGTATTGTAAAACTTGATTGAAGCCAAGTTGGCTGAAACGTTTGTCAATTAGTTTTTTGTATTTGATACATACAGGCAAGTCTTTCTTATAGCCTAAGAGTCCTATTTGCTGTACAAGGAAATAACTAATTTATAGGATAAGATTGTGTTTAGCTAGGAAACTCTAGCCGAAACATATGCATTTTCCTAGTCGAAACATATGCACACGCTAATACTCCCCCTCAAGTTGGAGCATGAGGATTCCAAATGCTCAACTTGGCAGGAAGTGACTGGAACTGATTTTTCCCAAGTCCTTTAGTGAGTACATCAGTTGGTTGAAGATGACTGGCAAGATGTTGCAAAGTGAGCTCCTTGGATTGGACTTTGTCTCGCACAAGTGACAATCTATTTCAATATGCTTAGTTCTTTCGTGGAAGATCGGATTTGAGGCAATATGATATGCTACTTTGTTGTCACAATAAAGTATCATAGCTCCAGCAGAAGTCACAGTCAGATCCGACAAAAGCATTCGAAGCCAAACTAACTCATTAGTAGTAGTTGCCATTGCTCTATATTCAGCTTCGACCGAGGAACGAGAAATAGTGGGCTGTTTTTTTATTTCCAAGAGAGAAGAGCATTCCCAAGTTGAGTTACAAATCCAGTGGAGAAGCGACAAGTGTTGAGGCAACTAGCCCAATCAGGGTCACAAAAAGCATGAAGAACAAGATCACCATGTGAAGGGAACAAGAGTCCTTGACCAGGCGTTCTTTTAATGTATCGAAGTAGATGCATCACGGAATCAAGATGAGCCTGATTTGGTGCCCGCATAAACTAACTCAAAAGATTAACTGTGTAGGTAATATCAAGTCTTGTAATGGTAAGATAAATCAACTTCCCTACAAGCTTGCAGTAGCGTTTAGTATCCGTAAGTAGAGGAGCGTGAGTGGAAGCTAAGTAATGTTGCTGTTGTACAGGAAGCGGGGCTGGTTTGCAGCCTAGCATCCTTGTTTCTTTGAGCAAGTCCAATGCATATTTACGTTAAAATAGAAAGATTCCATCGGTTGAGTGAGCAGCTTCCAACTCGAGAAAATACCGAAGCTTGCCAAGATCCTTGATATAAAAGGTGTCGTGTAGGAACCGTTTGAATGACTAAATTTGTTTACCATTGTTACCTGCAATGATTATGTCATCAACATACACAAGCACTGCAATGAAACTTTGCCCACAAGTGAGGGTAAATAGTGAGTAGTCGGCCTTTGATTGAGAAAATCCATAGCTTTTCAAGGATGTAGAAAATTTCTCAAACCATTGTCGGGGAGCTTGTTTCAGTCCGTACAAGGACTTTCATAGCCTGCACATTCGCATATCACCAGCTGAAAGGAAGCCAGGAAGTGGCATCTTGTAAATACCCTCATTCAAATCTCCCTAAAGAAATGCATTCTGTACATCGAGTTGATGCTGGTTCCAGTTTTTTATGGCTACAACTGCCAATAAGCATCTCACGGTGGTGAGTTTAACAACTGGTGCGAAGGTTTCAGAAAAATCTATACCTTCAACCTGATTAAATCCCTTTGCAACCAATCTGGCTTTGTGTCTTTCAATGCTCCCATCTGCTTTGTATTTTATTTTGTACACCCACTTGGAGCTTATAGCTTTCTTGTGTGGTGGTAATGGCTCAAGGGTCCAGGTGTCGTCCTTTTGCAAGGCTGCAACTTCCTTTTTCATAGCGTCTACCCATCGTTGATCTGTTTTAGCCTCCAAATAACTTCATGGTTTCTCTTGCCGTAAAATGGCAGCCACAAAACTGGTATACCCAGGATTAATCTGAGAGAAAGATAAGTGTGACGAGATAAGATAGACCTTACCTGAAGAAACGTGATCAGTAGTAGGTGTAGATGGCATGTCCACTTAAGGAAGTTACACAAATTTAGTCACTTAAGTAAGAGGGAGGTCGTTTGTTTCGTTGTGGTCGAAGTTTTTCTGGTTCTGAAGGCAATTTAGGTAGGCTGGTGGTCTCGGTTGGAAAGTTGATGACTTCTTTGGTTAAGGACGGTGTAGGGAGCTCATCAGGAACATATAAGTCATTTTGATTTTCAAAAGGGTTTCGAACATGGTCATTTTTTGTTTCTTGGAAAGGGAAAACTTCTTCATAGAATTGAACATCCTTGGATACCAAAATTTTGTGAGACTCTAAATCATAGACTCTATATCCCTTCTAGCCATTAGGGTATCCTATAAAGATGCAAGCCCTAGACTGAGTCTCAAATTTGTCCCTTGGCCTATCTTTATTGTGAACATAGCATAGGCAGCCGAATCTCTTAAGGTGTTCCAAGGAGGATGGTTTGGAGAATAAAACTTCATAGGGGCTTCTACTTGACAATTTTGTAGAGGGCATATGGTTTATTAAATAGGTAGCTGTTAAGACATATTCACCCCAAAATTTAATAGGTAAATTAGCTTGAAAAGCGAACGGCTCAAGCTACCTCCAATAGATGTCAATGTTTTCTTTCGGCTATGCCATTCTATTGAGGGGTATCCACACAAGAAGTTTGTAGGAATATCTCATTCTGAAGATAAAATTCTTTCATAGGGCCGGCAATAAGTTATGGAGCATTTTCACAACGTACTTGGCGGATAGTTTTATTGAATTGATTTTTCACCATTGCATGAAATATGGTGAAAAAACTGAAGGCTTTGGATTTTTGTTTTAGAAGGAACACCCATGTACATCTGCTAAAGTCATCAACAATGAGGAGAAAGAAATGAGCACCAGATAAGAAAGATGTTTTGTATGGCCCCCATATATCCATATGAACAAGATCAAATGCATTTTCTGCTCTACTATTGCTCAAAGGAAACAAATTTCTTATTTGTTTAGCACGATGACAAGAATCACAATTCTTGTTCATATTTAAGTGATAATTTGTTTACTTGGGAAAGTAGAGAAAGTTTATCAAAGGACATATGACCAAGACGTCTATGCCAAACAAGGGGTGAAGCTTCGGCCGTAGTGACTGCAGTTGTGGATGGTGTGAACTTCCTGAAGTAGTACAGGCCATCTCGCATCTCACCCTTGCCAATCTGTTTCCTCGAGTCCAGGTCCTACATCACACAACAATTTGGGAAGAAAGTTATTGAGCATTTCAAATCTCTCGTAATGCTGCTAACAGATAATAGATTGCAGTTGAAATCGGGCACATGCAACACATCCTTGAGTTGAATATACGGTGAGAGCTGATATTGCCCACGTGACTGTGTACGAATACTTGTTCCATTTGGCAAGCGAACAGGTGGTGAATTCGTGGATTCACAAGAATCAGTCAGTTGTAATGGTGTCATATGCTCAGAAGCCCCGCTATCAATTATCCAATCAGTGGAGCAAGTAGATGTCTTACCGGCAAATGCTACTACATTGTTCTGACTCTGATTATTCAACAAAGACATGAGTTGTTCGTACTGAGCATTTGTAAAGGAGGGTACACAGTTTTGTCCTTGTGATTCTTTGCTTGTTATGGCCTTGTTTGCAGCTATCTTCCCTTATCTCAGTTTTGTTTGATTCCTTGGTGGTTTCTCTTTCCTCTCCCACCAATCCGGGTATCCAATAATCTCAAAACACATGGTCGTTAGATGGCCAGTCTTACCACAATGATCACAATGCATACTGTTTTTGTTGTTCCAGCCAGCTTGGCCTCTCTTAAAGAACTGGACAGCACCGTCATTTTGTTTGGCTACAAAGGCAGCTACATCGGTTGATAGTTGTCGACTGAGTGCAACACTTAGTTGTCTTTCTTCCTTCACCACGTAAGCATACGCTTTGTTGAGAGATGGAAAAGGCTCCATGTTGAGAATTTGAGATCGTATTACTCCGAAACAATCATTGAGTCCCATAAGAAAGTTGTGCAGCTTCTCTTTTTCTTTCACAGCCATTAATGATTTTACTGCACTACATGTGCAAACGGCAATCTGACTATAGGCTGTCAGTTCGTCCCATAGGCCTTTCAGTTTAGTGAAATATACAGCCACAAATTGATCCTGTTGTTGCATTAAAGCTATTTCCCTTCTGAGTTTATGGACTCTTGGTGCGTTTCCTTGGAAAATTTTTCTTGAAGATCTACCCATAAGTCTCTCGCTAGGTCAACGTAAGCTACACTATCATGAAGCTCAGGAGCCAAGCCGTTAAATAGCCAAGAGATAACCATCGAATTGCATTTATTCCATACTTGGAAGTGATCAGAGTTTTCATCTGGCATGGGTAAGGTTCCATCAATGAACCCTAGCTTGTTCTTGGCTCGCAATGCATTCTGCATTGCCCTACACCATGTGTTGTACTTTTCTCCTCGGAGTGTGCTGCTAACAAGGACAGCCCCTAGGTTATCCGAAGCATTGAGGTAATAGGGGGATGAAGGATCATTTCCAGCCAAAGGACCTGAAGTAATGGACGAAGATCCTTCGATCCTTTTCGAGAGATCGCCTTTTGGTGGATCGTTCGACATGGATTAGAATTCCTCCTCTGATACCATGTAAAACTTGATTGAAGCCAAGTTGGCTGAAACATTTGTTGATTATTTTTCTGTATTTGATACATACAGGCAAGTCATTCTTATAGCCTAAGAGTCCTACTTGTTGTATAAGGAAATAAATAATTTATAGGATAAGATTGTGTTTAGCTAGGAAACTCTAGCCGAAACATATGCACACGCTAATATGTATCCCCAACTATTGGCTATTTCACTTCAACTCGAACTGGGTAATGTTCAGACTCCTCGGTAACTTCTAATTGTAGCCTTCAATTCCCCAAGGCCAAACCTGTGCCATTAGAAAATTCACATGGACTAGACATCAATCCACTACCTTCTCACGAAGCTTGCATTTCAGTCCTTTGCCCAATAGTTGGCTTTTTACCCAACATCGCTCAAGCACGACTATTTGCTGGTGATGCCCTCAGAAAGTCTTCATACTAATTCATGTTTGGTTCTACCAGTGTATCATAGTTGATATCAATATACCCAAGCTTACTACATTGAAAGTAAAATTGTTACAACCATGCATACTTAAACCATGCTAATACTTGATCATGGCTTTTGTGTTTGAAAAGAACCCCTCACAATAAAGGTTACTGGACGTCTAACTCTATTGGGACCTTGGCATAGCGTCCACCGATCAATCCATCCTTACGCCTCCCTATTTGTAGCCCGTTCCCTGGTTGGGCTCCAAGTCGTTCCACCACTTTCGGACGAATGACACTTATTGGCAAATCACATATGTGAATCTAAAACACAGCAGTAGTCAATGGAACCTGAGCTGGCTACTCCATATGTGAGATCTCATTTGGCAAAAGAAGATGACGATCGAACAGCCATGGAAGTCCTTTTAACACCCTTACTAAGTCTCCTCGGGCATAGAATGTAAATAGGAAGTGGTTGTCATCAATGACATCCATATCAATTCCCTTCACTGGCCTCCATAGCAACTTCATTGTGGTGAATAAGGCTTGGTTGTTGAACGACCTATTAGACCAGAGTGCACCCACCAGAAAAAATTTCTTGCCATACGTTGCTCTTTTGTGTACCTTCCACTTCCTCGCCAAGCACCACCTACTTCTCCTCTGTCAGTGAAAACTGCCACCAAGACTTTATTAAATCCTCCACTTTTACCAATTGGCCTCCCAATCAGGAGACAAGACCACATGAACCAATGCACAAAATGCTTTTTGCAAGAAAAGACAAATGCCCTAGCAGAGTGCTAGGACTCCATATCATAGTATATAGAATTAATCATTTTTTAATAAGCTTCCACAAAAAATTGCAAAATTTACTCACAATTATTTGTAAATGTAGCATTAATATATCTATTAAAAAGAAACATACTCTACCATCCCAAAACTATTGCAATATTCTATTTATACATAGTCATAAATTTTTGCAACATTAATTTTTACATTTAGTAATTTACTTTACTATACTACCCTTTAAACTAAGATTTTAATATCCAGTTTCTCCAACTTCCTTGATTTACATTCAAAACATCAAAGGCAAAATTAGAAAAAACACACAAATTTTCAACCTTTTTTAAAACTTCATGCCAAACCAAATAGAGCAACATTGGTGGGATGAATAAAACACTATCATTTTCTAAAATTGGAGTTTAAGATTATTTATAGATGATGAAATGTTGCCAAAAAAAGTTTAAAATATGGAAATTTTCTTTAAGTAATATACTTAATCCAAAAATAAATTATATTCTTTGTTTTGAGGATAAGAATTAAATAAACTAAACATCAACATACTAGAACCCAACTGGAGAAGAAGAGAAATATCCCAAACTTGGAGTGGCAAAGCATCAACAAGAAAGCCTACACAATGGTGAATGTGAAGAGCAAGTTCATGCAAACCACACAAACCATCACGCTTTAGCCCGCTGAGCGGGTCTTTAGCGAGAAGGTCTCGCTTGGAATCAGTTAGCTAAGGAGGCCTAAGACAAGGCTAAAGTGGAGAGGAAAGTATGGACCATCGAAACTATGAGAATCACAAACCCCTTCATATGCATACAAGATTGCTTGAATGACAAAACTATAAATAATTAGAAATTAAAGGTGTGATAATTCTCCTTGTCAATGCCTTATTTTGACTCAGTAAGTACATTTAATTAAAGTATTTTTATTTAAATGCCTCAAATCAGTTTCCTATCAAGCAAGAAAAAATCAAGCTAAGTAAGGTTGTATTGAGTTCCTAAGTGTAAAATGGCACCAAATGACAAAAATGGCAAAATGGTAATTTTGACCCAATTGAGTGGCATAGCTAAAATTTCATTGAAATTAAGGCCATGTGAGTATTTTTGACCAAATAAGTTCAAACCATAAGTTACTCTAACTAGTGGAACTGAAAATGAAAGTTAGGGGACTAAAATGCACCGACTAAGGAATTAGGGCTTTTGTGCCACTTATGACATAAAAATGAAAAGCTAGGGGCACGGAAACAATTCTCACCCTTTGGGACCTAAGGACAGCCAGCTGGTGAAGGAAGAAAGCAAAAAAACTTAAACTAATTTGGCTTGTGGAAGAAATTAAGTTAAAGGTAGGTGGGAGTAGGTGTTGATTTCCTGTTCGGACAAAATAAAAAAACTATTCATCATCCCTCCCAGCCCATTTCGTTCTTCCCTTTCCTCCATAGCTCATCGTCACCATTTCTTCAAATTCCCAAAAAATTCATGCAAAATTAAGTTCTAAAGCATATAAGTCGAGGCTCTAGCTTATTTTTTGGTGGTTTGGGTGCATTTACCTTGTCTCTTGCAAGTTTTGGCTTCAAACCCAAAGGTGAGTTTGTCCATAGGTTTAACTTGGTTTTAAGCTTGAAGTATGGTTAGTGATGTTCTTAATTTAGTGCTTGTGGTGCCCATTTTGCTTAGATTTAGGCTTGGAACTCAAGGAAAACAAATTGAGCTCAAGTGGGCTTTATATGGCTTGTTTGCTTTAATCTTGCTTTAGTTTGAATTTCAGGTTAGGGATTAAATTAATCTAAGTTAAATTGATGTGTTTCATGTTTATTTGATGAATAGAAAGTGAAATTTGAAGTGCCAAAAAGATGGAATTACTTGGAGATTAAGTAAAATGGAGGAAAGGGCATGGTAGGCACAAAATTATTGCACCTCCAGGGGTGATGCAATCGCACCTCCATAGCTAGTGTGGCCACATCAATTCTAGAAAAGTGGCCAAAATTAAAATGCTATCACACCTTATATTGGTGTGTGACTGCACCATGCCTAATTTTGCCCAAAGTTCAGCCTATGTGGCCTTTATGCATTATTAAGGGGTTTCTTCCACTTGCAACTTGATGGCAAGCATTAAATATATTCCAAAGTCACTTATAAAATAATTATAAGTATCAATTAAGTAAGGTAATTAAATCTATGGTTTAAGAGAGCTATGTTTGGTGGATAATTAAGGGTACCTTAATGAATAATTAAAGTGCCAAAAGGGGGCTAAGTAGGGTTTAATTTCTTTAATGACCTAAGTGTTAGGTCGTGGATGCCAGGCCACTAAAGTAAAACCTAAAGGAGTCCCAACCAAGTTAAGAAGCTTGGTAAGTAGGTCCACCAAGGGAGCCCGAGTCAAGTTTGAAGAACTTAGCAAAGTCACGCCACTAAGTCGATTACCCCACACAATAAGCAATGGAAAGACGGGTAAATACCGGGAGTTCATGACAATCTACTCTAGGCCCAGTAAGTGGGACTTAAGGGATGTAAAGGATTTATGATACATGGGCCAGTGTTTCAAGTATCTCTGTTATTTGAGCTCATGGCAAGTCCAAGACACCTTAGGGTATAAGAAGTCCCAAGTGTTGTATGTTGCATATCATTCACTCATGCATTGCATTTATTATTATTTTATTATTTGTGGTTGATTGTTTGATGCTTGGTTGTTTGTTTGCCATATATACATGGTTGATTGAGTTTCCTTACAAAGGCCAAGGGACTCCTTACGGAATACAATAACATACTCATTCCCTTAAGCTTATTTGTGCATGTACTAACCCCAGGCCCAACAACTAGGTGGATAGTTGTGGGCTAAGTTTCTTTATTTTTCAGGTACTTATTCTACTTGAAACCTTGTGTTTCTAAGTTACTTATAAGCTAAGTTTTGTACTAACTAAGGGTTTGTGCCTCCACAGTCTAGAGGCTAAGAGTTGCAAGAGAACAAGTGAGGGCTTTGGACTTAAAGCATGATAGCTCAATGGTGGGAGCTCAAGTAGATCATCTTAGTAGTATTTTGTCTTGTATATGTGGTACCTTATGTACTAAGACATTGCCTTTATTAGGATGTATTGTGGTGTAAGACCATTAAGTTACTTTTAGGTGCATGCTAGAGCTTATATGTGTGCATAAAACTATTACTTGAAGTTTAAGTAACTAGTGTTTTATTGCCTTGGCACATTTGAAATATGTTTTAAATGAAATGCTAAAGCAATGTTTTCTTTACTTATTTTATTTATTTGAGTTGCATTGCTAGGACAAATGTATGCATATCTTCTTCCAGGGTAGACTAAATAACTAGTTGCACGTAAATTGTTTTAATTTACTGACAAGTAATAGTTAGCTAGTAGTAATTAAGTGGGATCACAATTCCTAAGAGCTTACACATTAAGAAATTTAGGGTACTGGGACCCTGCTCCATGATAGTTTGGTATCAGAACAGGTCAATGGTCCTAGTAGAGGCAATAAGTGAACTAGGAACTAAGTGTTCCTTATGCTAACTTTGGTTAGTACTACTTATAAGTTGATATGGTTATGGTCCCCTGGCTTTGGTTGTAGGTATCATGGTGAACACTTGGTTAGGTGCTGCTACTAAGGCTTAGGTTCCTGGTGTGGGAACTAGTGACCCAAATGGGGCGTATATGAAAGAAGTGGCTTTGTTGCATAGGCTCAATGAATCTATGGACCGGATGCTTCATGGCATGGCTATCCTACTTGAGGAGCATGCTCAACCTCTAGATGGGAGACCTTGAAGGACCCTAATGGGGTAAAGGCTGAAGTGCACCAAGGCCCAACGATGCACCAAGGTCAGGGGAGAAATCCCCCATCCTAAGGGCAAGTGCAAGTTCAAGAGCAAGTGCATGAGCGTGTTCAACTGAACATTGAGGGGGATAGTGAAGAGGAGGATGAGGAAGATATCCATCCCTATAGAAGAAGGAGAAAACCTATTATTCTGGACCACATGGGGCTTGTCTCGATTTGTTAAGACCTTAACACTCCTAAGTTTAATAGCATGGGTAATCCCGATATGGCTAAAGGTTGGTTGTACCAAATAAATGAAATATTTTAGAACATGAAGTTGGATGACAAAGCTAAGATGGATTTAGTACCTTCCTTCTTGGAAGGCAAGGCATCCTTGTGGTTGAAGAATGTTATGAAGAGGTTTAGGTCCTATAATGAGGGTAGACCCGGGTAAAGGCCTAAGGAGCTTGATTGGGCAAAATTTGTGAAGGAATTTCAAAATGAATTCAATAGTGAGGTGGCCCAAGATCAAAAGAGGATAGAATTTGATGAGCTATTTCAAGGAAATATAACAGTCCATAAGTATGAGAGGAATTTAGTTCTCTTTTTCGGTATGTCTTCATATGGCTGGGAAGGATGAACTTAATGCAAAGAATTTTATTTGTGGGCTTAAAGTGGAGTTAATGAGCTTCTTGGTGGTTATTGGGGTATGGAACTTTCGTGAGGCCATCCAAAAGCCCTTGGCTTTAGAAAGAAAGTTGATGGAAGCAAAACCCAAGAAAAAAGTCATTGAGCCAAGAGTCCCAATGCAATCAAGGTTGTTGGGCAAAAGCCCTAACCCGGGTGGGTTCCATCCAAGAATGGCAAGAAGAACAAAAAGGGTCATTGCCAAAAGTGTCAGAGATGCCATGGTAATAAACCATGCACCCTTAGGATTGATTTGTGTAATTAATACCACCAGTCTGGACATTGGGCTAAGGAGTGCCCAAGGATTAAGTAAGAGCAAGGCCAAGGAAAGGTCAAAGCCTCAGGGGTGGGGAATACACATACTGAAGGCCTTGTACAGTTCTGTGTTTTTACATTGATGGGCCAGACACTCAGAGAGCCGACAACTATGCAAGGTAACTTTAATATTTAGGATAGTAGTATTAAGATTTTGTTTGATACTGGTGCTACTATTTCTGTCATTTCCTTGAGCATGGTTATCAAGTTAGGATTGCAAAAAAAATTTAATGGATGAGATGAGATTTATTAAAACTACTAGAAGGAATGTTATCTTCACCAATGAAATGGTTAAGGAGTATCTTTTAGAGTTATGGGGTCACAGGTTCTTGTGTGACCTTTGGGTTTTAGCCTCGATTCCATATGATGTTGCCTTTGGAATAGATTGGTTAAATGGGTATAAGGCCCAGATCGACTATGCAAGTTATAAGGTCACCCTTAAAGATGCCTCAAGGGTAAATGTGACTTGCGCGGGCGGTTTGGCAAGTAGTGTCAAGAGCTTGCACCTCAAGTTGTTAGAGTTCGTTCCCATTGTAAGTGAAGAAGAATATTACTCACTAAATGAGGTGACATTCCAGGAAGAACTTAAGGAAATCGTAATAGCCAATCTATTTATAGAAGTTTTTCCTATAAACCTCAAAAGGTTACCTCTAAATAGGGAGATTGAATTCTTCAAACACTTACAGCCTGAGGCAAGGCCGATTTCCATATTCCCATATTGGATGTCAG
Source organism: Aquilaria sinensis (assembly GCA_005392925.1). Taxonomy (NCBI): domain Eukaryota; kingdom Viridiplantae; phylum Streptophyta; class Magnoliopsida; order Malvales; family Thymelaeaceae; genus Aquilaria; species Aquilaria sinensis. Next base: position 52,259 of record SMDT01003083.1, on the reverse strand, counting down.
CACCTGAAATGGATGAGCTGAAAAAGCAGTTAGAAGAGCTGCATGAAAAGGGCTTTATAAGGCCAAGTGTTTCCCTGTGGGTTGCCCTGATGTTGTTTGTGGAGAAGAAAGATGGAACTTATGTTTGTGTATAGATTATAAGAAACTGAATGTAGTGATTGCAAAGAACAAATATCCATTGCCCAAAGTTGATAACTTATTAGATAGGTTAAGAAGGGAAAAGGTCTTTTCTAAAATAGACCTTAGGTCTAGATACTTCCAGATAAGAGTAAAGTAAGAAGATATCTTGAAAACTACATTTAGGACTAGGTATGGGCATTATGAGTGCACAATTATGCCTTTTGAGATGACAAATGCTCTAACAGTGTCCATGGATGCCGTGAATCAAATTTTTAGGCCCTACCTAGATTAGTTTGTTAAGGTATTCATTGATGATATTCTAGTGTACTCTAAGACTCCCCAAGAACATGAGGAACATTTTTGGGTAGCATTGCAAGTGATTAAATATAACCAATACTATGCAAAATTATCTAAGTGCCAGTTCTGGGCAAGTGAAGTTCCATTCCTCAGGCATATTATAAATGCTCGAGGACTAAGTGTTGACCTAGAAAAGGTAAAGGCAGTGGTGGAGTAGAAACGCTCAACAATTGTAAGTCAAATTTGAAGTTTCTTGCGATTGGCAGGCTATTACCAAAGGTTCATTACTAAATTCTCTATGATAACTTCGTCATCGACTACCTTGACAAACAAGGCACTGAAGTTAATCTGGACTTCTAAGTGTGAAGAAAGTTTCCATAAGCTTAAGAAAAGGTTAACTTCTGCTCCCATCTTGATCCTACCAGATCTGCATAATACTTTTGTAGTGTATACAGATGCATCTGGGATAGGATTAGGATTAGTGTTGATGTTGAATAAGCAAGTAATTGCATATGGGTCTAGGCAATTAAGGCTTAACGAATTGAACTACCCAGTGCAAGATCTTGACTTAGTAACCGTTGTGTTTGCCTTAAAGCTCTAGAAACACTATTTGTGTGTGAAGGTCCTTTAAGATCTTTACAAACCAAAAGATTTTGAAGTATTTGTTTACCCAAAAGGACTTAAACATGAGTCATATAAGGTGGATCAAGTATATCAAGGATTACGATTGCTCGATAGACTATTGTTCAGGTAAGGATAATGCGGTTGCCAGTGCCTTAAGCTGTAAGTACTCTAGGGTGATTCTTTCCAAGGATTAAGTGGCTATTTCATGTGAATAAATTAAGCACTCTCATGCAGATTGTAGAAGTTCTTGAAGCCATTGAAGCTAAGGAGCTCAAATTGGCACTTTCAAGCATCTTTTAGAGCTTCCATGACCTAGTTCAAGCAAAGGAGGCCGTGTACGTGTTCTCTACCATACAAGATAATTAATCCATAAAGTTTCAGCCTTTACATGCAAGGAAAGCAACCCATGTCTCAAGGGAAGGCCGTGACACCAATCGAAGCATCAAAGTGCACTTACAAGCCCTCATGGTGCAAGTTCAAGCTCAATAGATCTATAGCCATTCAAAAGGAGCTATTTCAAGTCAACATGCCTTTCTTAAGTTATTTCCTAGTTATCCAAGCCAAGATAAGGTAGCATACTTGGAAGGAGGACAAATGCCCAAGTCTTTGTTTCATCATGCTCAAATGAAGCCTAAAGGGAGTTTGATTTATGTCAATTCATATCCATGGTGCCAAGGACATATATTAAGCCTTATTCCAGCATTTTTAGATCATATATTATGGAAGGAAAACCAATCCAGTAGCTTGAATATGTTCTACACACCAAAGTACACAATTTCAAAGCTTGGAGCCCACTCATGCACCCCTAAAAGAGCGGTTAGTGCACCTGAGAAGACTATTTAGGGGTTTTTAGGGCCAATCTTGTGTTCTTGCATATTTTAATTTAGTTTAATATTTATTTAAATTATTTATGATATTATTAAGGTTTGGGAAATGATTTAAATCACATGGGATAAAGAGAATTCGCTGCATACAAAAAATATGTGCAAAACATGTGTTTGAGTCCTAATTTGGCTAGGATGTCTTATGTCTTTTGAACTTAGGTTTTATATCGGAATTTAGCCTATTTTTTACCCTATTTTTGGCCTATAAAAAGGCTTATTTTCCTATTGTAAAACATAGCTCTTGACATCAATAATATTGCTACTTTTAAAGGAAATTCTCTTTGGTTCTTTGAGGACTACCTTGGCATATAAGTTAGCTTGTGTTCTTTAGTTTTTTTATACCTCTTATTTCTAATCATGAGTTGATTTGGGGGTGGAAGTTTCAAATCCAGCCTCTTTGATGTGTTTATGGAGCTTGATTGCATCTTGGGTGCATTTCTTGGCCATTATGCCAAAGGGGTTCGCATTAGTTGGTATCAGAGCCACAAATTCCATCCAAGGATATATCCAGTGTTTCTTGTTCTTTGTTTTCATGTCTTCACTATTTCCAGTTTCTTTTCTCTCAATTTTCATTATTTATAATCTATTTCTTTATGTTTCGGGCCTTGTTCTATTCATTCTTTACATTCATATCAAGAAAAACACCAAAAAAAGTTCAACTAGTGTCATTTGCATACAATCTTGTTTCCTTCGGTTTCCTTCACGTTTAGCAGCATTCTCTTTCATTCTTTTCATTCCAGTTCAATGTTTCCTTCATGTTTACCAAGTCCTAATTGGTTCCCTATTGTTTCAAGTCAAGCCAAGTCATTTCTAACCTAAAACAATCGAAAACCACCAATCCTAAACACATTCAATTTTTTGGTTTCTCTTGGAGTCCAATTTCATTTTCTTTTATTCCCTTCATCTAGTCCTCATTAATTCTCCTTGTATTTTGTTCTTCTAGCATCCTAGAGTCAAGAAAAACACCAAAAAAAAAAGATCTAAAATCAAGTTGTTTCGGTACAAAAGTTGTTTTCAAATTGTGCAAGTTTCAAGTAGTTTCTTTTCTTGGCTGGAAAGAAAACTAATTGTTTGTCTTTGGTAGTAAGAAACTTTAAGAAGAAAAGTGTTCTAGCAACAAGCAACAAAATAAAATAGGTTTCAAAATAAAAGGAGAAAAAAAAAAGAAAGAAAAAGAATTTACAAAAGAAGCTTGTACAAATTGATTGGTTTTCTCGCCAACAAACCCTAACCCATTCAATTTTTTAGCCAAAGTTTTTGTCTGTGGTTCTTATGATCATTAATTACAAGAGCTTCTTAAAGTCTTTTAAAAATTGTTTAGCCCACCTCTATTTTGGAGTTGATACTTGTTTTCAAAGGATTCAGGTTTTTCTTGTGTGCTTTAAGGAAAGTTTTCTTACAACTTTTGAGGATTCTTTTTAATAAATTGAGTGTTGAGTGTTCATTTTTTAGTGAAATATGTGAAGAAATGTTGTGAGGTTTTGTTTTCAGGTACAATGGCAAGGAGGAATAAATTCATTAAGATAAAAATGCCACACCATGGTCTATTCCATACGAAAGCTATTGTCCAAAGTTGTAAAGTCAGGGTGGTTATAGATGGAAGATACCGTGCAAACATGGTGAGCTTTGATATGGTTAAGAGGCTCCATCTAATATTCTCTGGACATCCGAAGCTTTATTGGTTGATGTGGAACCATAAACGTGATGAGTTTGTATCTAAAGAAGTCCTAGTTCCTGTGTCTATTAGCAAGTACCGAGATTGCATACCTTGTGACATTGTAGATATACCATGGGCATACTTCATACTTAGCCAGCCATGGTCGGAAGAGAATAAGGCCATTCTTGATGAAAGTAGAAGCAAGCTATCTATATTAAACCATAGGAAAGAGATCATCATTGCTCCATTAAGCCTAAGAGAGATTGTTAATGATCAAAAAAAGTTATTTAGTGAGGCCAGGAAAAAAAAGACAATTAAGAGGAAAGTTGAGGGCCTGAGAGAAAAGCAAGAGAGAAAAGTTAAAGGAAAAATAGAGAAATGTGAAATGAGTGAAATTGAGGGGGAAGTGGGTGTTATAGAGTTCCCAAGAGAAGAAATTAAGTACGAAGTTAAGAGAAGACAAGAGTGCAATGAACCCAAGCCGAGTGAAAAGGGAAAGACCTATAGAGAAGCCATACTTTCATTTAACATAACAAAGTCTTCTTCTAGTGTTGTGTTGTCTTCTTTTCAAGAATTAAGTGAAGATGAACTACAAGAATCAAGTGAGTTGCTGCCCATCTAAGAAGTTAGTCTTTCCAATATTCGAAGTCATCTCTCATGAATTAAACCAACTAAAGAGATTGAAAAGGAAAAATCTAAGGTTAGCGATTTCATATGCAAAAGTATGCATAACATTGTTTTTTACCTTATAGTTAAAGGGGAAGAAATTATTGCAACTCCACTTGAAGTCATTGACTACAAAGGTGAAAATTTTGTGATTCCTATACCTAAGGACGATACATAAAGACTAAGTCTAGCGACCGTAATGTATTTCTTCCTTACACCTAGATTTGATGTGGTTTTGCATAAAAATCTCAAACAATGTGCATTTGCTAGCAATGTTGTTTTGAAAAATGGTTTTCATGAAACTAGATTAAGAGAATGAAGTAAGTATGAAACTTTGACAAAATATGGTTTTAAATCTTCTAATTCTTTGGTATTGTCAAATCCTCTTTTGAATTCCATGAGTTTTTCTAAAGAAAAATCCATTTTTGGTGTCTTTTGCTTTTTTCTTTTGTTTGTTTTGCATCTGTCTCACATTATTTTTTTTTCCTCAAGTTAAATATACTTCTTTGGAATTTTTCATGCATAAATTGGTTCTTACACATGTATTACATATTTCTTTGATTCCCATTCATGCTCAGCCCATTTTTGTGTGTCAATCTTTAATTTCTAACAAGCATTTTTTTTTGTAATGAGACACAAATTTTTGAGCCTTTATATTTTTGCTTCATGTTCAAACTTGAAAGTATTTATTTTGAGTGAAAATTTTGGTTTTAAGTTCAGCCTTTTGAGGAGATATGCTGGTTTTTTTGTTTTATGTCACATTTCATGCACATTCACAAATTTCATGCATTGTGGGCATATGCATGCAAAAATAAGTTTAACACTAAATTGGTTTCACTTAATCCAATCTATTACAATCTTGTTTCATTTAAAATGCTCAAGATTTTTGTGAAATTTGTGCATCCTTGTTTTGTTATTAGTTTAGACCGCATTGTGTTCAATTCTTGTTTGTTTGAATGGCCTATGCAAACTATTGTCTTCACATGCATAATTTATGCTTTTCATGACCTTAACAATTGTGTGAGTTTAGGTCCATTTGTTTTGAGTGCATACAACATCCTTGAGGTAAATTCTTCCTACACTTTTCCTAGTTGTGAGAATAATGTTTTTGAGATAGCAAAAGCAATGGAAGTGATGCCTAGAGTTAAGATGAAAATTGTGCAAACTTTCAGATTTTTTACGCCAATTGCTTCAAACTTTGTTTTTGAACCTGGAGGCATCAAAATCATCAGTGTGTTTTGATATTGGTTCAGGTTTTACACAATAGTAAACCTCTATACACAAGCATTCCATGCTATTGGTGCTAATGTGCTAGGTAAGTGCTTAAGTGTTGACTATTTCATCCTTATTGATTCAATTCCCTTTTCTAATGTAGGTTTTGATTCAAGGATGAATCCTTCTAAGGAGGGGGGATTTGATGTGAATAAATTAAGTACCCTCATACACATTGTAGGAGTTCTTGAAGCCATTGAAGCTAAGGAGGTCAAATTGGCACTTTCAAGCATTTTTTGGAGCTTCCATGACCAAGTTCAAGTGAAGGAGGCCTTGTACGTGTTCTATACCATACACGAGACTTCATCCATAAAGTTCCAGCCTTTCTATGTAAGGAAACCAACTCATGTCTCAAGGGAAGGCCGTGACACTAATGGAAGCATCAAAGTGCACATACAAGCCCTAATAGTGCACGTTCAAGCTCAACAGATCTATAGCCATTCAAAATGAGCTATTTCAAGTCAATATGCCTTTCTTAATTTATTTCCTAATTATCCATGCTAAGATAAGGTAGCATACTTGGAGGGAGGACAAATGCCCAAGTCTTTGTTTCATCATGCTCAAATGAAGCCTAAAGGGAGTCTAATTTGTGTCAATTCATATCCATGGTGACAAGGACGTATATTAAGCCTTATTCCATCATTTTTGGGTCATTTATTATGGAAGGGAAACCAATCCACTTGCTTGCATATGTTCTACACACCAAAGTGCATAATTTCAAAGCTTGGGGCCCACACATGCATCCTTGGAGACCCTTTTGGAGTCATCTCATGCCATTTCTTTGTATGGTTAGATTCTTCATGTTCACAATCTCAAGGACTCTCATACATCGTCTATTAAAGAGTTTCAAGCTGAAGGATCACTTATAAAGTGCCTGGAAGAAGAAGATAAAAGCAAAAACCCTGAAAGAGCCCTTAGTGCACCCGATAAGACTATTTAGAGGTTTTTAGGGCCAATTTTGTGTTCTTGCATATTTTAATTTAATTTCCTATTTATTTAATTTATTTAGGATGTTATTCAAATTTGGGAAGTGATTTAAACCACATGGGATAAAGGGAATTTTCTGCGTACAAAAAATATGTGCATACCATATGTTTTACTCTTCGTTTGACTAGGATTTCTTATGTCTTTTGAACTTAGGTTTTCTATGAAAATTTAGACTAGTTTTTACCCTAGTTTTAGCTTATAAAAAGGCTTATTTTTTTTTGTTGTAAAACACAGTTTTTGACATCAATAGTATTGCTATTTTGAGATGAAATTCTCTTTGATTTTTTTAGGACTACCTTGGTGCATAAGTTAGCTTGTGTTCTTTGGTTTTTTTATACTTCTTATTTTTAATCACGAGTTGATTAGGGGTTGGTGTTTCAAATCTAGTCTTTTTGATGTGTTTGTGGAGCTTGATTACATCTTGGGCATGTTTCTTGGTCATTATAGCAAAGGGGTTCGCATCATTAGTACCTCAAAAGGTTCCAATGTGGAAAAGTTCTTGGTCCTATATGAAATCTAGCAGGACTAAAAAAGGACTCAAGTCATGGTCTTGGAAATTCAGTCAACTTGGCTAGCCAAAATTAAGGAATCCCAGGACAACAACCAGAACTTGAAGAAAATTTTTGGGGAAAAAAGACATGGTACTGCGCTGAAGGAATTTCAGTACAAGGATGAGTTACTTTATTATAGTGCTCAACTCTACATGCCAAGTGATTTAAGGAAACAAGTGTTGCAAGAGGCACATACTAGTAAGCATAACACATCCCGGTGTGAATAAGATGTACCATGACCTTAGGACTCATTTCTGGTGGCCAAAGTTTAAGAGGGACATATATGAATATGTGTTCACTTGTCAAATGGTGAAGGCAAAGCACCAGAAGCCATTAGGATTGTTACAAAGTTTACCCTTCTTGGAAAAAAAAGGAGGGATCCATCGTTATAAACTTTTGCATTGGGTTACCCACTACAAGAAGTCAGCATGACTCGATATAAGTGGTGGTAGATAGGTTGAGAAAGTCTACACATTTTATCCCCATTAAGATCATGTATACCATGGAAAAGTTGGCCCAGTTGTATATCTAGGAAGTGGTGAAACTCCATGGAATCCTCGATTAGATTATATCTGATAGAGATCCCCATTTTTTCTCAAGTTTCTTGAATGTCTTTCAAAGGGCTATGAGCTCCACTGTGAGCCTAAGTACTGCTTATCACCCTCAGATTGATGGCTAAACTAAGCAGGTGATCCAAACCCTGGAAGACATGTTGTACAGTTGTGTGGTGGATTTTATAGGGGAATGGGACCAACACCTACCTTTGATTGAGTTCACTTATAATAATAGCTATCAAGAAGCTATTAAGATGGCCTCTTGCGAAGCTTTGTCTGCGTGTAAGTGTGTGATGCCTCATTATTGGGCAAATAAGGCAAATGAAGTAGTTGTTAGCCTTGAAATCATTGCTGAGACGACAATAAAGATTAAGTTGATCTAAGCAAGGATCAAAGCTGCCTCAGACCGACAGGCCAAGTATGCCAATGTGCAAAGGAAAGACCTGGTATTTCATGTAGGAGACAAAGTACTCCTTAAGGTTTCCCCAATGAAAGGTGTGGTTCCAAGATACTTTAGTCCTTTTGAAATTCTCAAAAGGGTGGGGAAAGTATCTTATTGGTTGGCTTTGCTACCAAGTATGGCCAATGGTCACAATGTCTTTCATGTAAGTTCCTTAATGAAATGCATTGTGAACCCCAAGCAAGTGTTTGCCCCATCCGTCATACCAATAAAGGGGGACCTAAGTTATGAAGAGTACCCCATTAAGTTTCTTAATTGCCAGGTCAGGAAACTAAGGACAAAGTGGATCCTACTACTCAAGGTACTATAGTCTAACCATGGTGAAAAGCAGGCCACTTGGGAGACTGACTAAGATACACAAAGGCAATATCCAAGTGAATTTGCTTGGTTAAGTAAGAATTTGATGACCAAATTTCTAAATGAGGGAATGATATAACAACTCTCCTAGTCAACGCCTTGTTTTGACTCAAAAGAATGTTTAATTAAAGTTTTTTTATTTAAATGCCTCAAATTAATTTCCTATTAAGCAAGAAAAACAAGCTAAGTAAGATTGTATTAAGTTCCTAAGTACAAAATAGCGTCAAAGGGCAAAAAGGGTAAAATGGTAATTTTGACCCAAGTGAGTGATATGGCTATAATGTCATTGAAATTAAGATTATGTAACTATTTCTAACCAAATAAGTTAAGACTATAAGCTACTCTAACCATTGGTAGGGAAATGCTCTAACTAAAGAATTATGGCTTTTGTGCCTCTTATGGCGTAAAAATGAAAAGCTAAGGCCATGGAAACAATTCCCACCCTTTGGAACTAAGGACAGTCAGCTGGTAAAGGAAGAAAGAAAAAAATTTTAAATTAATTTGGCTTGTGGAAGAAATTAAGTCAAAGGTAAGTGGAAGTAAATGTTGATTTCCTATTTAGACGAAACAAAGTAACTATTCATCATCCCTCCCAACCCATTTTCGTTATTCCCTTTCCTCCATAGCTCATCTTCACCATTTCTTCAAAATCGCACAAAATTCATGCAAAATTGAAGGTCCCAAAGCATATATATCAAGACTCTAGCTTATTTTTTGGTGATTTGGGTGCATTTACCTTGTCTCTTGCAAGTTTTGGCTTCAAACCCAAATGTGAGTTTGTCCATAGATTTAACTTGGTTCTAAGCTTGAAAAATGGTTAGTGATGGTCTTAATTTAGTGCTTGTGGTTCCCATTTTCATTGGTTTTAGGCTTGGAACTCAATGAAAACAAATTGAGCTCAAGTGGGCTTTATGTGGCTTGCTTGCTTCAATCTTACTTTGGTTTCAATTTAAGGTAAGGGGTTAAGTTAATCTAAGTTAAATTGATACATTCACAATATGTTTATAATGAAATGGAAGCGTTCACAACTTGTTTAGAATGGAATGGAAACGTTCACAACTAGTTTGGAATAGAAACATTAACAACTTGTTTAGATTAGAAACATTTCCAAATAGTTTAGAATAGAATAGAAATATTCACAATAAGTTTAGAATAGAAACATTCACAGCTTGTTTAGAATTGAATGGGAACATTCAACTTGTTTAGAATGGAATGAAAACATTCACAACAAGTTTGGAATGGAATGGAAACATTCATAACTAGTTTGGAATAGAAACATTCACAACTTGTTTATAATAGAAACATTCACAACTAGTTTAGAATAGAAACATTCACAAGTTGTTTAGAATATAATGGAAGCATTCACAACTAGTTTAGAATGGAATGGAAATATTCACAACTTGACTAGAATCGAATCAAAACATTCACAACTTGTTTGGAATGGAATGGAAACATTTACAACCTCTTTCTAATGGAAAAATTCATAACTTGTTTAGAATGAAATGGAAACATTCATAACTTGTTTGGAATAAAAACATTCATAACTTGTTTATGTTTATTTCATGAATGGTAAGTGAAATTGGAAGTGCCAAAGAAATGGAATTACTTGGAGATTTAGTGGAATAGAGGAAAGGGCATGATAGGCACAAAATTGTTGCACCTCTAGGGGTGATGCAATCGCACCCCCATAGCTGGTGTGACTACTTCACTTCTAGAAAAGTGGCCAAAACTAATATGCTATCAGGCCTCAAATTGGAGTGCGACCACACCATGCTTGATTTTGCCCGAAGTTCATCCAATATGGCCGTTATGTATTATTAAAGGCTTTCTTCCATTTGCAATTTTATGGCAAGCATTAAATATATTCCAAAGTCACTTCTAAGATAATTATAAGCATCAATTAAGTAGGGTAATTAAGTGTGTGATTTAAGAGGGCTAAGTTTAGTGGATAATTAAAGGTGCCTTAATAAAGAATTAAGGTGCCAAATGGGGGCTAAGTAGGGTTTGATTTCTCTAATGACCTAAGTGTTGGATTATGGACCCCGGACCACTAAAGTAAAACCTAAGGGAGTCCCAACCAAGCTAAGAACCTTGGTAAGTATGTCCACTAAGAGAGCCCGAGTCAAGTTTGGAAAACTTGGCAAAGTCAAGCCACTAAGTTGATTACCCAGCACAATAAGCAAGGGAAAGACAGGTAAGTGATGGGAGTGGGTGGTGGCCTACTCTAGGACCTGTAAGTGGGACTTAAGGGAGGTAAAGGATTTGGGATATATGGGCTAGTGTCTCAAGTACCTCCGCCGTTTGAGCTCACGGTAAGTCTAAAACACCTTAGGGTGTAAGAAGTCCCAAGTGTTATATGTTGCATATCAGTCACTCATGCATTGCATTTATTATTATTTTCTTATTTGTGGTTGACTATTGGATGCTTCGTTGTTTGTTTTCCATATGTACATGGTTGCTTAAGTTTTCTTGCAAGTACCGAGGGACTCCTTACTGAGTACAATAATGTACTCATTCTCTTAAGCTTATTTGTGTAGGTACTATCCCCGAGTAGGGGTGAAAATGGGCCGGGCCGAGCCCGAGCCCACTAGGCTCGAGCTCGGCCCCTTCACTGTTCGGTACTACTCGGGCTCGAGCTCGAATTACTCGAGCCCAATTTTTTTGGGCCCGAGCTCGGCTCGAAAGCTCACAAAGCTCGATTGGTACATACATTTTTAGTACCCTAATTACAACTTATATGAAAGATGATGATTGAATATGTAATTTTTTTACATAGGTAACCAGAGAAGGGAAAATTGGAGAACTATCCCAAACTTTCTAATTATTTGCTATTATACCCCAAATCTGTGAACTTCACAAATAAGCCATCACCATCCTTACTTCGGCTATGGAGCCACCAGAATCCGTCGTTTGCCAGTTACCTCATGATTTTTGGACCACTGCAATCAAACTAATTGGGGATTCATCCCAACACACTACAAATCGAGTATACAACCAGATAAATCCACATTACAAATAAGAGAATAATCGGTACCAGACGAGAATTGAATCGGAAGAACAAGTGCCGGGCGGGTGAGACTTGCGTGACCTGGGATCAATTGCTGTTTACCGCCGACCTGGGTTTCCGGCGCCAGCTCTAAAGTGTGCCTGAGGCGTCAATCTTCGGCCGATTGTCGGGGCGCGGGGCTATCGATTCGTCATTACCTTGCGACGTCGGTGGAGGTCGTTCATCTGACTGGTGCGATCTCGTTGTCTTGCTGGCGAGTGACTGGCAACCTTGCGATCTCATTTGCTTGGTGATGGCCATCGGCGTCGACTGGGTGGGATGGAGGAGGGTGAACTGCGGGTAAGCCGGTAAGGGTGCGACTTTAGACAGTGGGCTTGTCTGGGAAATAAGGGTTGCTGGGTTAGGCTGATCGGAAACAAATAAAAGGGCTCGAGCCCAAAAGGCCCTCGAGCTCATGGGGCCGGATATCTTAAGGCTCGAGCTCGGCCCTAAATTTGTTCGAGCCCTTTTTTTGGAGCTCGAGCTCGAAAAAGCCCGGCTCGAAATATCTCAACTCGAGCTCGAGCTCGAACTACCCGAAAAAGGCCCGGCCCCTTTTCACCCCTATCCCCGAGCCCAACAACTAGGTGCATAGTTGTGGCCTAAGTTTCTCTATTTTGCATGTACTTATTCTACTTGAAACCTTGTGTTTCTAAGTTACTTATAAGCTAAGTTTTGTACTAACTAAGGGTTTGTGCCTTTACAGTCTAGAGGCAAATAGTTGCGTAAGGACAAGTGAGAGCTTTGCACTTGGAGCTTAATAGCTCAAAGGTGGGAGCTCAAGTAGATGATCTTAGTAGTATTTTATCTTGTATAAATGGTACCTTATGTACTAAGACATTGCCTCTATTGGCATGTATTGTGATGTAAGACTATTAAGTTACTTTTGGGTGCATGTTAGAGCTTATATATGTGCATAAAACTATTACTTGAAGTTTAAGTAACTAGTGATTTATTGCCTTGGCACATTTTAAATATGTTTTAAATGAAATGCTCGAGCAACGTTTTCTTTACTTATTTTATTTATTTGAGTTACATTGCTAGGACAAATGCATGCATATCTTCTTGCAAAGTAGGTTAAGTAATAGTTGCATGTAAATTGTTTTAATTTACCGAGAAGTAATAGTTAGCCAATAGTAATTAACTGGGATCACAGTCCCTAAGAGCCTACACATTAAGTAATTCAAGACACTGGGATCCCTTTCCATAACAAAAGGGTGTAGAGTCTACACTAAATGTGTGTTATCATCAATTATTTTCAATAACAAAAAAGTTGAACATCATAAGCCTTACAAAATCTATTTCTTTTTAGTTTTTTGGCTAATCAATGTAATTCAACCAACTATTGGGGGCACAACGGGTGATAAATTTTAAGTGCAAGATTATCTGTAAAAGTAGCTCTAGAAAATTTATGTAATTTACCCTTAATTTAGGACTATATCCACGGAACCGACTCTAACATTTTCCTCCACTAATAAAGTAGCGGCCTTACAAAAAGAGAAATTTTTCTAGATAAAAATTTTAGATGAATGAGACAAACTTAAAATAGTGACACTTAAGTGTTTCCCAAACTCCCCAAATAGATATCTTACTATTTTTTTACTCCCCAAAACAAATCTCTCTCACACACTATATTTTCTTTAAAGTAAGTATGTTTTGCTTTGGCTCTCAGCCGGAGGAAATGAATTGAAGAATTTATGGTTATTTATAGAAGTTTCACCGGGTTAATATTCACCGTGTTTTATTATTCATATGTGGGTTGCTGTGCATACGATAGCTACTATTCATCTGTGGTTACTATTCACATTGTGACATCTTTAGTTGCCTTATGTCTTCATGAAAATTGTGTTTCTTATCTTTTTGTCATGCAGGTTGTATTTTATAATCTAATAGTATAGTTTTCATACGAAATTATATATCCCTCTCAAATTTTTCTAATTAATTTGACATACAATAATAAGAAAGAAGCCAATTTTCTTTTTCATGAATAAATAAAAAAAGCCTAGGGAATTCATTTTTATTAGTCCTTCATAGATTTGTTTCACTTTGGATGGAAATCGGTTTGTGTTTCTTCATTTTCATAACCATATTGGTTTCAACATTTAAAAGTATCACTATACCTCGAAATATATTCGACGTTACTGAGTATGGAGCTCTTGGCAATGGCAATGTAGATGACACAAAGGTAAAATAAAATCTTCTACTATTTTTTTTTTTGTTCTTTTCTCAAGAATATAGTGGCAACTGTACTTATTAAATTTTAAATTCTTGTTCTATTTTTCTGTTCAACTAATTAACAATAGTGTGTTTCATTACCGTGTAACAAATTTCCGAAACATTTAAAGTGAATTACCTAGCTATCTTTGTTAAGCATGTAATGGATATGTTTACTGCTCAATTATGTTAATTGTCAGGCATTCTTAAAAGCGTGGAATCGAGTATGTAATGCAGCCAAAGGATCAAATTCACCAACATTGATGCTACCAAAGGGAAAGACATTTTTGGTGCACCCCACAACTTTTCTTTGTCATGCAAGTCAAATAAAATTAATACTATGGTATGTTGACAATACATGAGTCCACGTTTATTTTTTTAGTAAAAGATTGTGTTTATTTTCCTTAATTTGGGATTTTGAATATATAATGGATTTACAAATTTCAATTTGATTTTTTTTATTTTTAGCTTCAAATGTGTGTACAAAAGAGATTTCTTAAAATGGGTTATTAGTGATTATTTTTATATAGAGAGGTTATTTGCTTAAACTATATAATGATTGAAATTTTAAAATTCAATATGCCTAAGACCACTTTTAAAACACTTTTTTTTTTAAGTAAGTGTCTGTTATTCATATTTATCTTTTTAGGCTAGGATAGAAAATAAATTAATAAATTAATAAATTAGTAAATAAAAATATGATTTAAGTAATAATAGATTAAAAAAAAGTATTGGCTTCTAAATTGTATTGGTTCTAAATAAAAAATTAAAATTGTAAATAATGCATTTTTAAAAATGGGAAAATAATAAGTGTCTGTGTGTGTGTCTATATATATATATATATATATATATATATATATATATATATATATATATATATATATATATATATATATATATACAACACACATTGATATAGGGTAAAATCCATATGTAGTCCCCTAACTTTAAGAGTCATCCTAATGTGGTCCCTTAACTCAAAAAGTGGCTCTTAAAGTCTCCTAACTCAACTTAAGTGTCCTATTTTGGTCCCTACCATTAGTTCTACCTTTATTTTGGATGGAATTGCTTACGTGGCACGTATATTGCCACGTGGCAGTTTTTTTATGATAAGAAGTGATTAGATTGGAAGAACAATAAAGTTCAAGCTAAAATTGACATAAAAAGTAATTTTAGGGACCTAAAACGATAGTTAACCCAATCTTCCCCGTCGCCACCCACTCCGATCGATCGCCGCCGCTACCCCTCTTTTTCTCTCCACTGACGCTCCATCTTCCTTCTTCTCGACCAACGCTCCACCTTCCCCCCTTCATCCATAGCCCCGCCAGTCACAGCTCCACCTCCAGCCCCTCGCTGTCTCGTCTTGCTCTATAGCCACTGCCTAGGGAGAGGCCCGATTGCGATTCGCCACTTGCATCCTATCGTCTCCTCCTCCACCGCCAAAGCCGCCCGTCCACCTAAAGGCCGACCCTGTCACCATCGTTGAAGCCACCCGTCCGCAGAAGCCGTCCGTCCATCTGATTCTCTCCTCGTTCAATTCGACAATCAGTCGGTGGAGATGTGACTGGCGGGGCTGTGGATGAAGGGGGAAGGTGGAGTGTCGATCAGGAAGAAGGAAGATGGAGCATCGGCGGAAAGAGGGAGAGGGGCGGCGGTGGCGGCGGCGATCGATCGGAGTGGGGCGGCAACGGGGAAGATTAGGTTAACTATCGTTTTAGGTCCCTAAAATTACTTTTTGTGTCAATTTTAGCTTGAACTTTATTGTTCTTTCAATCTAATCACTTCTTATCATAAAAAAGACTGCCATGTGGCAATATACGTGCCACGTAGGCCATTTCCATCCAAAATAACGGTAGAACTAACGGTAGGGACCAAAATAAGACACTTAAGTTGAGTTAGGGGACTTTAAAAGTCACTTTTTAAGTTAAGGAACCATATTAGGATGACCCTTAAAGTTAGGGGACTACATATGGATTTTACCCCATTGATATATATATATATATATATATATATACAATGCGTCCTTTGTTTAAGTTTTGTCAACCTTGTTGCAGATAGAGGGCAATATCTTAGCCCTACTCGTCAAGTTGTGTGGAGAGATGAACCAGGAAAGCGGTTAAAATTCAAGCAAGTTAATGGTCTTAATATTAGCGGTTCTTCTACGATCGACGGAAAAGGGAAATTTTGGTGGAGAACATCTTGTAAATATCATAAAATAGGTAGCAGAGTATATTGTGTTATCTATTGATCTCTACTTTGATTAATTCCTAATTAAGTAGAGAATCGAAGAATTTACAGTGTTAACGCCAGCCTAGTACCATTAACCTGAAGTTTTGTTGGCCTTTCTATATAATGTTAACTAATATCACTTGTTTCTGATAATCTCAAAATAGTTATATTTTCATATATTTTCTGTGTCTTAATTTGTAGGGATGCACCAAATTAGTACCTACAGTAAGTATACTATGTGTAATTTGATGTATTAATGTAAAAATATTTTTCCCTTTTAATTAATTATTTGTTTATGTAATAATGGTTAGACGGGAGCTGAAGTTCAAAAAAAAAATCAAAGTCTCATTTCAATTGCTATGAAATCTAACAAAGAGACATTTGTATTGCAGGCACTAGCCTTTGAGGGATGTAATAACATTAGAATGAGCAACATCACATTTGTTGACAGTGCCCAAACTCATATTCATGTATTTGGATGCCAAAATGTGGAGTTCACCTTGTTAACCATAAAATCACCAAAGGATAGCCCTAATACAGATGGAATTCATTTACAATCCTCCACCAACATTTTAATACATAACTCTAATATTGCTGGGGGTAATTCTTTATATTTAACTTTTTTTTTTGTACATGAGATGCACTACTAAAAAACACACTATTTTCAATGCACAAGTTTTCCTTCTGCCTAGCAGTTAGTAGTTACTGATATGCTCATCCGTTGGTTTGAATTTTTTAAATTACCAACTATTTAACAGTTGATATATTTATGAACTGGTCTGTTTGACTACTGTAGACTGTTTTCCAACTTATTTAGTAGTTGGTAAGTTAAGTTATTAAAATGGTACATTTAGATCAAGGTTTTCCAACTGTTTGACAGTTGGTACTTAAAAATAAATATCCTCCCTCTAGCTGTAGTTGGTTGAGTTGCTTTTATTAATTGTTCAAAGTTGGAAACTTCTAACGGCTTCAGTCTAGACCGTTGATAACAAAACTTCCACCGCGTGGTTTATCAACTTCTTTTTACCAATTGCTGTAAGTTGAAAAAACAACAATTTTCAACTTATGACTTTTGGAGAAGGTGGTTGATAAAATCAATTTTTTTAGTAGTGATGGAGGACCCAGGGATGAGGGATTGACTTTGGACCTGCTGATAATAACTACATTTCCCTTAACCATTACACAAAACCGGTGGTTGTTTACTTTGGTTTTTTAATCTAAATTGATGAACCAAAGTTTCATATATTTTATATTATTCTCTTTAAACTCTATGTGTTTTTGTTTTAATTTTAAAGTTCTCATATCAACTTATGGATTTGCAATAAATAATTTACTGTTGTTAGTGAAAAAAATCATCCCATACTCGTTAGTTTAAATAAATCTTAATAAAGAAAAGTTCAAATGAATGAAATTTTTTAAAAGTTTAACTTGAAATAGTTTTTTTTATGACCTTTAAACTGGATTTCACCTTTTTAGTGATAATTCCAAATATATATAGTTGCTTTTCCAAAAAAAAAAATATTAGCTTCATTTGACATAAAAATTCTGGTTGTTTTATCTATCGAATTCAAATAAATTATACATTTTAAAAAATATATATTTTGGATGGATATTACTCCCTCCATTTCACATTAATTAACCTTTTTACCTTTTTTTACTGAAGTTTAACTTGAACATATTCATATTAATATGTATTGAAAAAATTCTTAAAAATGATATTTAGAAACTATAATCTTTAAAGTTTCATTTTCATATAAAATATTTATATTTTTATAATAAATTTTAAAATAAATAATATCATAAATTAATTACTATGAATAGTAAAAGAGTCAATTTTTATGAAATGGATGGAATAATATATTATCAAATTATTCAAGAATGTTTTAATGATATATATAGGTGATGATTGTATATCCATTGGAGATCACACATCAAATATCAATATAACCCAAGTTAATTGTGGTCCTGGTCATGTAATAAGGTAACACTTTGTCCATAAAAAAGCAAAATCTTATACTCTTTAGTAGTTAATATTTATTTGATAACATTTATTTTTGCCATGGTAGCAGTGGGAGCTTAGGAAAAGGCGGAGGTTTGGTTTTAGTAGAGAATATATCAGTGAGTTTTGTCAACATCAGTGAAACAACTAATGGTGCTCCAATTAAAACATGGCAAGTATGTGAATTTTGTTATTTTATGATACTTAATTTTTCTTAATATAGATATTGTATTTCCATTTCTTATTTATATATTTCAAAATAAATGGGCAGAAAATGTATGTCTTGCTTTTTTTTTAATTTATCATCGATCCTTACTATAATAAAAGACTAAGGCTAAATGCACAAAAACACTCTCTAACTATAAGCTTTTCAAAGTTAACTAATGAAAGATTAACGTTTTTTTAACCTTTTTTCCTGCAATTAAAAACTTTGACTTTTAAAATTAAAAAGATTCGCAAAACGAAAAATCTAAAAATCTTACATTATTTAATTTATTTTTTATGAATAATTCCAACTTATGAGTTAGAATTGATAAAGGTAGTTTAAATTTGTATAATCACCGGTTATAATCCTAACACTATAGTTAAATTGATAACTTTATTTTGGAGCAGCCATGAATCGAGACGCAGGGGGCATGAATGAGTTATTAATATGTATAAATTTACAATCAACAATAAAAAACATCAAATAGTAATACATATAAACTCATGAAATTCAAAAATCTATAACAATTAAGTTCAATTCAAGAATTTATAACTCAAAATCTAACACAATGTTCCTCCAAATCCTTAAAATCATCAAGTATTGAATCTAAACTAAAAGGCTTTGTAATATCTTTTTCAATATACAAAAGTAGACTATCAGCAAGAAAATTATTGTCCATTTTGTTTCTCAATTTAGTGTTTACAATTTTCATAGATGAAAAAGCACGTTTTGTAATAACAGTTGACACATGAAAAGTCAATATCAAACGGATTAATCTATCAATTAGAAAGTAATAACTTGACTTTTCAATAGCTGCTAAAACTTGACATAACTCAACTATTGATGACAATCATTCAAAGTCTGACAAGTTTCTAATATCAGCATAAAAATGTCATAATTGAAATAGCATCAAGTCATGTTCATGTCTTGAAAAAGCATGGGGATAATATTTCTATGCAATGCTACAAATGAAATCAATATCAAATGACTTAAACCTATCTTTCAAATTCAAATAAGAGCTTAACTTTAAAAGCTCTATAAGATGCTTATTAAACCTGAAAGTGATCGCTCGCAACTGTTTCCAAATTGAGTGAAAAGCAATAAAACATAGCACAATGTAGACACAAAACAACGCTTGTTTTCTAATTTCTAGGGTACACAATGAGCTAGCAAAGGCCTAAATATAATAGTATAAAAAAGGACAAGGCATCAATATAATTTTCAGAAACTCGACCCAGAGTAACAAATCACCATATTCTGCCAAAGGATCAAAATGGAACCTAGATCATGATTCTATGAACTATAAACTTTCGCACTTAGATTCATCAGAAGCTCATTATTCATAGATAATGATACATGGACTTACAAGACAAGAATGTTGTTTAACCCAATAACAATCTTGCCTAGACAATGGACCTACCCTCGGTGTTGTGTCCCAATCTTGCCTAGATAGTGGACACAATCAACGTTTGACCTACCCAAATGAGAATAAGCTCCCCCCTCTGAAATAATTAGGGATCTAAAGAAATAGGGGTGTGTCAATTAATTCTCAGAAATTCACGACAAAAAAAGAAACGCAATCAAGTATCAAATTCAAGATAATCTTGACTTACCTGAAAAATCAAATGGACGATATGAAGCTCAAGAGACAAAATAGTGAATTAGGAGAGTAATTAAAGAAAAACCGAATGTAGCTATTGAATAAAGCAAAGAAAGTAAAAGCCCCCAGGTCCCTAGCCGGGAGATTCTGCACTTGCCGTAGCGGCTATTGAAGAAAATGAACAAAAAATAAAACAATAACGTATAAAAGCTTTTTACCGGTTATCTGGTTGTTTCGGTTGTAAATGTAAATAAGTTTAGTTTATAAAGAGAATAAAGTATAAAAATATAACATAATGCGTAATATTATATTTAAAAATCCAATAAATATAATTGTTAACATGTTAGTGGTAAATAATTTAGATTCAAGTAAGAAAAATGGTATTAAATAATGGTAAATAGTTTGAGAGAAAGAGTTAATGTAATGAGTTTGATTTAAGGTGAGATAAAGGTAAAAAAATAGTATTAAATAATTTGAGAGAAATAGCAGTATGTATTAACAGAATAAGAAAATTGTGAGTGGAATAAAAAAAAAAGAATGAGAATGAGAATTAATGTGATAAATTTGATTTAATATGGAGAAGTGAATTAATGTAAGAGTAGTAGTTGTGTTTGTTGATAAGAGGGAGTTAATATAGCCAATGGGGGTAAATCAAATCATCTGATAACCACATTTTAGTAATTTCAAGTTTTTTCACATTTTTTTCATAGCTAATCAACATTTAAAAACTATTAAAAAATATTGATATGCTCAGTTTTTCATTTTTTTTAATCACTTTTTTAGGACTTTTATC
Organism: Aquilaria sinensis; assembly: GCA_005392925.1. Lineage (NCBI taxonomy): Eukaryota > Viridiplantae > Streptophyta > Magnoliopsida > Malvales > Thymelaeaceae > Aquilaria > Aquilaria sinensis. Next base: position 31,744 of record SMDT01003083.1, on the reverse strand, counting down.
AATTTTTTTCTATTTATCACCTTTTTTTTTACTGTAAATAGCTTTTTTTTTGTTTTTATCACTTTTATTAAACCGTTATTGCCTTTAAAATAATATTATGGCCTTTTTAAAAATTTTATCACTTTTTTAAATTTTATCCATTTTTAAAATTTTATCTTGTTTTAAATAATATTATCGCTTTTTCATAATTTTTATCGCCTTTTACTAAATTTAATAGCTTTTAAAATTTTATCCCTTTTTAAAATGTTATCATGTTTTAAATAATATTATCACCTTTTTAAAAAAAAATTCAGTCTTTTCCTAAATTTTTATCATTTTTTCAAAATATTTATAATTTTTTAAAATTTTTATCATTTTTTACTCTGTTTTTAAATCGTTATTATTTTTTTAAAATTATTGTCTCCTTTTATAGGTGTTTAATTACTTTTCATATCCTTTACCCCGACTTCTTTTGTAGTGTCTTACAACACCTCCTGACATCCAAAATTGAAACATCTAATAACTAAATTTCATTAATTTTAATATTTTTCATATTTGTTTCATAGCTAATTGAGCTTCAAAAAATATTAAAATGATTTTACACAAAAAAAAATGGATATATATGAATGAATAAGTAAACCACTAATTTAGCGGGTAATTTTCTGGGGAATGTGGTTCAGAAAGTAGCCCCTAAATACATATCAGTGATATAAATTCTTAGTAAAGCGGTTAAAAAACTGGCCCTTAACCATGTACGAGAGGTTTTGACTCAGGGCCCTCAAATTGAACCACAAAACTCCACAATTTGTACCACAAAAAAATACGGTTCATATTATGGCTCCCCAAAAAGCTCACCACAAATGTAGCGGTTGCATAAAGTGACCCCTCAAATTAAACCACAAGGGCCCAAAAAGTACACCACAGAAAAGCGGTTAACATTCTGACCCCAAAAAGTCAACTACCAAGTAAGTGGTTTATTTTCTGGGGAATGTGGTTCATAAAGTGGGCCCTAAATACATACTAGTGGTATGAATTATAGATAAAACGATTAAAAAAACTAGCCCCTAACCATGTACCAACAGTTTCGACTTAGGCCCCTCAAATTGAACCACAAAACCCCACAATTTGCATCACAAAAAAATGTGGTTCATATTATGACTCCCAAAAAGCTCACTACAAATGCAGCGATTACATAAAGTAGTCGCTCAAATTAAACCACAAAGGCCAAGAAAATGCATCACAGAAAAGCGGTTAATATTTTGCCCCCGAAAAGTCAACCACTAATTTAGCGGTTTATTTTCTAAGGAATGTGGTTCATAAAGTGGCTCCTAAATATATACCAGTGGCATGAATTCTGGGTAAAATGGTTAAAAAATTGGCCCCTAACCGTGTACTAGTGATTTCGACTCATCCCCTTCAATTTAAACCACAAAACCCCATAATTTGTACCACAAACATATGCGGTTCATATTGTGGCCCCCAAAAAGCTCACCACGAATGCAGCGGTTGCATAAAGTGACCCATCAAATTAAACCACAAGGGGCCAGAAAGTGCACCACAGAAAAGCAGTTAATATTTTGGCCCTGAAAAGTCAACCACTAATTTTTTCTTCCGAAACATTTTTTAGGACTCAATTAGAAACTTCATAAGTTTTAGGACTAAGTTGATAAAACACTAAAATTTTTACGCCTGAAAGTGCCATTTTAGCCCAAATGGTTGATGGTAATGCTTTTTTCTCTAACTAAACGCTTTCTTTTCTCTAACAAACGTTGTTATTTCCCCCTAAGTTTTTTTTTCTATTTTTGAAACGCTTTTTATTAAATTTAATTATTAGTTCACCAAATTTAATTATTTTTTAATTCCAACAATCAATAAATTATTTAATAATATATATCAAAACGTTTGCAACTTATTTTCTACTTTTTAAAATTTATTTATCATCGTATTTTCCATTTTATCTTACTAGTATTACATATCTAGTAACATGGTTTTCAAAAGTAAAAAGTAAGTTATGAAAGAGTTTTACCCGTTAACTGGTTTGTTTCGGTTGTAAATGTAATGATAAGTTTTGTTTATAAAGGGAATAAAGATTACACAGATAAAATAATTTGTAATATTATATTAAAAACTTTATTAGTGGTAAATAATTTAGGTAGAAATAAGAAAAATTGTATTAAATAGTTTGAGAGAAAGACAGGAAATGTCATGAGTTTAATTTAATGTGAGATAAAAGTAAAAAAAAAATAGTTTTAAAGAAGTTGAAAGAAGGAGCATCATGTATTAATAGAATAAAAAGAGGGTGGGTGGAATGAAAAAGGAATGAGGATTAATGTGAGAAATTTGAATTAATATGGAGAAGTGAATTAATTTAAGAGTAATAGTTTGTGTTTGTTAGAAAGAGGGAGTTAATACAACTAATGAAGGTAGATAGGTGGAGGGGAGTAAGTGTGGAAGTAGAAGTTCAGAAGTTTTAAGTGCTTCTTTTCCATATTTGTATCTTAACATATATAAGATTAATGTAGACATATGAGAAAAAAATGTAAGTGTCAATTATAGGTAAAATCATAAAAAGAGGATGTGTTAATTAGAAAGAGTTTGTGAAGGATTAGTTTAGTAGTGATAATTAATTTATTTGTGAATATTTAATTTTAAAGGTTTGCCAAGTGCGTAGTAGAAGAGTTAAAAGTAAGAGCATTTCTAACTAAAACACATTTGTTTGGACTAAATTGCTTTTGTTTTTTATCAAATCACATTTATTTGAACTAAATCACTTTTGTTTTTATTAAGTCACTTTTTTCATGAATGAGATATTTTTATTACTAATAAAAAGGCGATGATGAGTTAGCGTTATATTACATATAAAGGCGATGAACAAGATAAGTATAGACAAAGTGATTGATTTATAAAAAAATGATGGAACGCTGTATAGGCGACAATTGACAAAAAAAGATAATAACGAAAGTAAAAAGTTGATAAACTAATAATCAATTATTATCACGTAAAAGTAATCACTTTTCTGTCTCATTATCATTTTTTTTCTTTTTGCAAAATTGTTGTTCGCCTTAAATTTTTTGTCGCTTTTATTGGTTTATAAACGCTTTTTATGCTATCTTGTCACCTTTTTATATTTATTGTCCCCTTTTTTTTATATATATAACAGTGGGCCCATGATTTTAAATCACTAAATGTGTAGTGTATATTCAAGACCCTTTATTGGAAACCACATATTTAATTGTAAACCAAAGAGTTAGTGGTTCATAATTTAGGTGTTAGTTGTTTGACTTCAGGTTACCTGATTTTTAATCACAATTGTTCTGATTTGTAATCAGAGTTCTGCGGCGGTTTACTTCGCAGGCAAATGCATTTTTGGATCCCTTATCACATTTTTAGGTCAGTCAATCGGTTTTTAGACATTATTAGTTTGTTTAGACTATTATCAATTTTTTTTGTCGCCTTTTCGTACTGGTAATCACTTTTTTTTATTTGTTATCACTTTTATTTTATTTTATCGCTTGTTTATGATGTTAATCACTTTTTTTTTGTGTTTATGATTTTTAAAATACAATGTAGTTATAAGTTTCTCAATTATAAGTTTAATTTATAAATGGAATAAATACTATAAATATGAAATAATGTGTAATATTATATTACAAACTTCAGTAAATATAATTGTTGGCATTAAAAATGTCATTAAAGAGTTTGAAAAAAAGAAATGAGCTGGTGGGTGGAAGGAAAAGAGAACGACATTTAATGTGATCAATTTGATTTAATGTTATATAGAAGTAGAAAATAAAATCACATTTATAAGGTTAAGTGAAATAGTAGTATTAACTTAGAACTGAGTTGGTGGAAAGGAAAAAGGAATAAGAGTTATTGTGAGGAATTTGATTTGATGAGGAGATGGGAATAAATGTCATGCTAGTGTTGTGTTTGTTGGTAAAGAGTTAATACAATGAAAGAAGGTAGATGGGTGGGTCAAGGAAATTTGGAAGCAGGAATTAATGTAAAATAAGGTTAATTTGGCTTTGTTTATTGTTTTTCATATTTCTTAGGTCCAAAGAAGATGAATGGAGGAACAATGCAAGAAGGGAATGTTAATGTAAAGCATACGTGAATCATGAGGTGATAAGGTGTGAATCATCACTGGCGACGGTGTGAATGATAAAATGCGTAAGTGTTTGTGAGAGGGCGCTTCAAGGAATTAGGTAAGTAATGATAATTAATCTATATATTTTACATATGTTTTTTAAGGGTTTGGGAAGAGCTTAGAGAAGAGCGACCCATTCAAACAACTTGTAAAAATAAACTAATCACATTTGATAAAAGTCCCATTTATTTTTATTGTAAGTCATGTTTGAATTGAGGTGTTGGTTTATGAGGTGTTGGTTGATCCGTTAATTAGCGTTATTTAGGTGATGTAGCAGATGAACATGTGATTATATGTTTATACCAAAAAAAGAAATTGCATGTGATTATATGTTTGTACTAAAAAAAGAAATTACCTCAATAAATACGTAAAAAAAAAGGCAACTGTACCAACATATGAGCGTTTAACTATGTAGAAAAATAATTATGAAGCAGGAAAGTCGACATTTGTGAGTAAAAAACGATTGTTGTGGATACATGTTGTAAAAAGAATGAGAGTAAACAATGTTGTGGGAGTATATCATGAAAGCATGTGTTGTTTTAAAAAACTGTTAATTGTTAATACATTCACGTGTGTTATGCAGGTGATAAAAATGTACAACTATAGTGAACTTGGTGGGCAATCGACGTGTGAAGAGGAAGAATCAGATGGACATAAAACATGGCAAACGAAAGGAATACCAAGTGAGATGGTAATAAGAATAAGTGGATTCCATGAGATTTGTTCACAAGAAGTGGAGAGTGATCATGGTGAGAATGTACATAATGATGATCAAATTCGTTTGACTCAAAAATCATATGAGGAGGTAGATGAAATTCCAGCAGGGAATGAATGGAATGCAATGGTTATGAAGATAAATAAACCAGTTGCACTTTGGGGGATAAAAGATTTTTATGAGATAGAATTTGGGTCTATTGAGCAATTCTATAACAGATATGCAAATGTGATGGGATTTTCTACCAAAAGGAAAAATATTAAAGTTGATAATAGGGGGATCGTATATAGGCACAGATGGATTTGTGGGAAGGAGGGCCACAATAAACCAAAATTGGAGCCAGTAAATAGAGTAAGAGAACCTAGGAGGGTAAGCACATGCGGCTGCAAAGTATTATTTTGAGTTAATTACAACTGCATATCAGGAAAATATATGATAAAAGAGTTAAATACCAAGCACAACCATGACCTTGTCGAATAAGAAGAAGTTCATATATGTTGATCTCAAAGACGAATAAATGTTGCTGATAAGGAGAAAGCCAAATAAATGAGAAATGTTGGTGTGAAGACAAGTAACATTATGGATTATATGGTGTAGGTTGCCAGAGTAGTAGCGTGGGGTTTACTACTAAAGATTTGTATAATTATGTAGATAGTGACAGGAGAGAGCAAATTTTGGATAGTGATGCAGAGACTACAATTGCATACCCAACCTATCATGCAAGTAGAGACCTTGAGTTTTATAGTCTATATACAATTGAAAAGGAAAATATGATACATTACATTTTCTGGGCTAATAGTTCAATGCGCATGGACTATGCATGCTTTGGTGATGTTATTGGATTTGATGCGACATTCAAAACGAATGAATACAGATTGTCATATATTGTGTTTATTAAGGTAAACCACCACTATAATAGCATTGTTTTTGGATGTGCACTCATGTCCGATCAGTCTAAGAAAGGTTATGAGTGACTGCTAGAAAGGTTCTTGGATTATATGGGTGGAAAGGCACCTGGAGCAATTATCATAGATGGTGACAAGGTGATAAGACTTGCAATAAGGAGAGTATTTCCAAATGCAAAACACCGTATGTGTTCTTGGCACTTACAAGGTAATTATAAAGAGAATGTGAAGGTTGAGGGATTTAGAGATCATTTTACAAAGATGATGAATAGTGTGGATAATGTGGATAAGTTTGAAAAACAATGGGCAAATACTGTTGCCATGTTCAATCTGGAAGATAATGAGTGGGTGCAAGAAATATATGAAAGGCGTGAAATGTGGGCTATCTGTTATTTGAAACAACATTTTTTTCCAAGGCAGACAAGTACACAAAGATCAGAAGGGATGCATTCTTATCAAAAAAAGGTTTCTTGGAAACAAGTTTAAGTTGTATGAATTTGTAAGACAGGTTGATATTGCATTAGAAAGATTGCATAAGATTGAGGTGCTAAACAATTTTAAGAGCAGACACACAAATCCTCAATTCATTACATATCTTAAGACACTTTAAAGGCATGCAGTTGAAGTGTACACCCCATAAATGTTCTAGAAAGTGTGTGGCGAGATAATAGAAAAGGTAAATTATTCTGCTATGTTACATTGTATGAATGGGAAGGAAAAAATGTACCTTGTTGGTTGATATGGTTGCATGGCTCAACCACAGCTGGTACATCACTCGTTTGAGAGAGAGATATGGGAATGTTCATGCAAAGAACCAACTTACTGAGGTATCTTCCTGATTCAAATTAAGTTATTAATGTGATTGAATTGTAGTTAATGTTTTTTTATTACTAAATATTTATAGTTGTGGTAATGAATTCAATGTTATGGCAATGTACCAGGAATTCCATGTCACCATATTTTCTCAATCATGAAGTTAGAAAATGCAAGGATGATCCCCGAGAGATTGATCATGAAAAGATGGACAAAGGATGCTAAAAAACTGGGTAAAAATATGGGTGTTAAAGAAAATTTGTTCGCTGGTATGGAAGAGGTGTACAATGCAAGACGGTCACAGCTGATTACCATGGGTAATAAAATTTTTTATCTTGTAGTAAGGTGTGATGAAGAAGGGTATAATGAAGTTAGAGAAGAATTGAGTAAGTTAACTGTTCGAGTTGGAGAGTTGTTACCAAGAGGTCAGAAAGATTGAATACTATGGATAGTGAGGCTATAGTTCTCGATTTCAATATAGTTCATAATCTAGTTGTCATCACTGGTACAAGACGTGGTAGGAATAAATCAAATATTGGTGAACAAATGATGAAGTGCAGAAAATGTGGATCAAATAACCGCACAACCTGTGGGTGCGTGAAAGAATCCAAAGTTGACAAAGAATGCCCTGAAACAGGAAATGTTGAGGAGGCTGTTTTTGTTCTTAACAAATCACCTAGCTTTATCCCGGATGACCATATTAGTAGTAGCCACACAATCTTTTTAGGTTCTGCAGTTGCCCCCAAATAATGAAGAAAGTCAAACTACTTCAGTGCTAGACTCTGAAGCCAATTAGAGAACGACACAATCCTTCGCAAGTAATGATAATTCATTTCAAAATTTGTTGAGATCTCAATTCATGGGATGGACCTTCAACACAGGGGAATCTGGGTTTTTTAAGTGTAACAAGGCAACTGACTTGATGCGGTCCGGTTGTGTGGGACCGGCATCTCCACTGTGTGCGGTGATGAAGGCAGTAGGGGGTCCTGGAGAAAAATTGGCGTCCTGGGTGGATCGCCTCAAGTGATGGCCGGCAGCTCTTTGGTCCCGTGGCGAGGAGGTGACGGGAAGTTCCTACGGCCTGGTAAAGGGCCCAGAACAAAGATCCTTCAGGGATGCCTGGCTGGAACACTCAAAAAACAGCGGTTAGGAGGTCCCTGGAATCTTTTTCCAGGGAGGAGCCTTCGACGCCCAAGTCAGTGCCTTTTTTCAGGGGGAAACACCGTAATAAGTACAAGAGACGTGTACCTGGTGTGTCTTTCTGCGGGCCGGAGGAAGAGTATTCAGGCGGAGAGGAGAGAGTGTCCTCTGTTTTCCGGCCTCTCTCTGTCCCTCTTTTCTCCAGCCTGAGCCCCCCTTTATGGCCATGTGCCTGGCGTATTTAAAAGAGGAAACGAGCCTTTAAGATTAGGGCACGTGTATGGTTGGATGATGCCTGTACTGCTGGGCGTGGGATTCCTTGGCCGCCTGCAGGCTCCTCGAGCCATCAGCTGCAATAGTCATACCCCGATATGACAAGACGGGGGGTGTGTCACTTTGTCAGAGTACATGTGAGGGCGCCATGCAGGGCGTACGGGCGAAGTGTCAGAGACTCCTGGATGACTTCTGCCGTGCCTCTGAGGTCCCCTAGGTCGAAGTCCGTCTTCGTAGTGGGGGCCTTTCCCGGGGTCAGGCTGGTACCTCGGGGCATCACCTGTTTTTGAGGTTAGTTCGGTCGCCCTCGCGAGGGAGACGGTTCGTTGATTTCCCGAGGTAGGTACCGGTGTTCTGCCGAGGTGGTATTCCTCAGGTGCCTGGCTCCCTTTTTTCCCGAAGTCCTTAGGTAACTAGCGTGGCCACACTTCGGTCATCACATGCCCCCCTTCGGAAAGCCGAAAAGGATACTTCGGCTGATGGTTTCATTTGTGGGCTGTTTTCAGGACTTCGGAGTATGTCATTCGCCACCCAACGGATGTGCATTGTTCGGGCAGATGCCACCTGTCTGTCTTTTGGTGTTCTTTTGGGGTTCTCGAGGTGCCTAACTTCTCCCAACTTTTTCGTTTTTCCTGCCATTGGCTAGTGAACCGTCACGTCTTGGAACTAGGTGTGTCAGTTCTGGGTGATGCGCCCGGGTTTTCAGAATATCAGAAAGCGCGCCCTGGTTTCTCACGATGGGTGGCATGTGGCAAGAGCTGGCTGGGAAAGGCGCCTTTCGCGTGCGAGGGGCAGTTATGGCGTCGTTTCGCCTTCACGCGGCAGTTGTGCCCCTTTTTGCTCTATATAAACACCTTTTGCTTCATTTTTGGCTCACTTTTTGTTTTTAGCCCTCATCTGCTCTAAAGCCTTTTCTCTGTCTTTTCTCCATTTTCCGGCGCAATTCTTACGGCGGAGCAATTTCCGGCTATTTTCCACGACAGCGTCCAGAAATCCAGATTTTGGCAAGGCTTTTGGTGAGTTCTATTTCAGAGTTCCTTCGGTTTTTTGGTTTTCGGCTTCCCGAAGTCATTTTCCTCTGTCCCAAAGTCCCTCCTCCTCTTGTCCTACCATATCTTCGTTTATTCCTGAGATTAGGCATCCTCTTATGTCTCCCCCTTGCCAGTTTTTTGAAAGTGAATTTCCTTTCAAAATTTTCAGCATTCTTTGTCTTTGTAGGCTCACACTGATGTTTTTTTTCAGAAATGAGTGACGAATCAGCTACCTACTATAAGTCCCTCTTTCTTGGTCAGACCTTGAAGGGAGAACAAACGAAGAAGGGTGCTACCAAGAAGCGCAAGACTTCAGGGAGCGGGCCGTCTTCGACGACGAAGAGGACGAAGAAGGACACCCTTCTTCCATCCCCAGAGGATGCGGCAGAGACTGAACATGTCATCGCAACTTCCATCCCGCCTGAGACTCCCGGTGGGGCTAAAATTTCTACCGAGGTTCCTGGGGGGGCGCTTACTGTTGCCACCGTTCCAGGTCCTACCACATCGATGATCCCTTTAAGTACCTTAGCAGGTGATTCTACTGCTGAGGAATTGGAGAAACGCCGAAGGGATGAAGGGGAACACGTTCCTACTGCTGAGGAATTGGAGAAACGCCGAAGGGATAAAGTGAAACAGGTTCCTGCCGTCGTGGAAGAGATCCCAGACTCTGACGAGGACACTGCTGGGGGTCCGCCCGGTTTGCCTTTTGCTCCCTTTTTTCGATGCTTTCGATTTGTATAACTGAGGAGCTTTATCTAACTTACGTCTTCATTTTTTCAGAGGATTTGGCGCCCCCAGTCTGGGTAACTGATCACACCTGAAGACAGGCTCTTCGGGACTCTCTCATCCCGAGGGACAAAATCCCAAGAGAGCCATTATGGTCTTTCACGGAGGACATGAATCTGTTCTTCGAAGACTGTCGGGAAATGGCCCCCTAGATGGCAAGGGGCGTGCTTACCCAAGCTTCCTCCAAGGTGGTTGCCGAGGAGTGTGCCTCTGAGGGCACCCTTGTTGCCAAGATTTCTGAGCACGCTGCCCGTGTAACTCTCCTGGTCCCTTTACTTTTCTTCCCATTTCCTTATCTTCGTACTTTGGCTTTCCTTGTAAATTTTGCTAAGTGTCCCTTCTCTTGCAGCTCTTGGGGTACAGTGAGCACTTTCGGGTGTGGACGGCAGAGCAGTCTTCGGCCCAAGTTCGGGCCGAGAATGAGCTGGCGATGACCAAGCGCTTCTGTGCTGATTCGGCATTGGCCAATATCAAATTAAGCCGGATAGCCAGGGAGAAGGTAGCTGCTGTTCGGGACGAGTTTTTGAGGGGCCAGGAGGACCTCATAAAAGACTTCTCACACAAGATGGCCGTCCTTGGCGCAGAGGTTGTGGGCTTAACCTCAGCCAATGAAGCCATTCAAAAGGAGAATGAGGAAGAGACCGTTCTCTTGGCGATGGCTCTTGCTGACAATGCCAACCTTCGAGCCGAGGTCGGCATGCTGAAGGAGGACGATGCTAACCTCCGAACCGAGGTCGACATGCTGAAGAAGGACTCAAAGAACAAGAAGAAGGTGAAAGAGCTGGAGAAGGAGGTTGCAACCCTTCAAAAGGAGGTCTCGGATCTTCAGAACGAGGCGGATGACTTAGACGTGGCTAAGGACAAAGCTGTCCAGGCAACGAAGGTTGCTTTTCAGGATGGTTTCTGCCTAGCCCGTCATCAGTTTCGCAAGAAGTATCCGGACCTTGACCTCTCCTTTTTGGCAGCCATGGATATTCCCGAGGGTCCTCGGTGGGCTTGGTCAAAGATAGAGCTCCTCAACCTGTCACCTGCCTCATTTCCGAAGACGTCGGCCAAAGACAGCGGAGCTGGAGCTTCCCATGACGCCGGGGCCCTCTAGATATCCTAGGGCTTTTTTCCTTCTTCTTTTTCTTCGTGTTTTTCTTTTCTTTGTAACCTTCTTCCTGTATCAAAATTTCGATTAATGAATTCTCATAATTTTGGCTAAGTGTTTTGAGTAATCTTTTCCAATATTTCGAGCGATCTTTTCCAACGATCCCGACCACATTCGGTCAAGGAACTTCGAAACGCTTCTCGCTTACCATTATTGTGGTTTTCCATCTTTTCCCGATTATTGTGGTTTTCCATCTTTTCCCGACCACATTCGGCCAAGGGATCTTGGAAAAACCCTTGTCGTTTTCCATCTTTTCCCGACCACATTCGGCCAAGGGATCTTGGAAAAACCCTTGTCGTTTTCCATCCACATTCGGCTAAGGGATCTTGGGAAAACCCTTGTGGTTTTCCATCTTTTCCTGACCACATTCGGCCAAGGGATCTTGGAAAACCCTTGTGGTTTTCCATCTTTTCCCGACCACATTCGGCCAAGGGATCTTGGAAAACCCTTGTCGTTTTCCATCTTTTCCCGACCACATTCGGCTAAGGGATCTTGGGAAAATTCCATCTTTTCCTGACCACATTCGGCCAAAGGATCTGGGAAAACCCTTGTCGTTTTCCATATTTTCCCGACCACATTCGGCCAAGGGATCTTGGAAAAACCCTTGTGGTTTTCCATCTTTTCCCGACCACATTCGGTCAAAGGATCTTGGGAAAACCCTTGTGGTTTTCCATCTTCGTACTGGAGATAAATGAGAAAGGTATTTTCCCCCCTTTGCTCCTTTGAGAGTTTGTTTCGTAACTCTTAGGTTCGATAGGAAATTTTCCTGGTCATTTTCCCTTTGCTTTCTCCAACCTCTTTTGTAGTCTTTTTTTTTATAGCTCTTTTGGCAATCTTGCCTGTCTGTTGCTCAACAATTGAGCTAGTAGGCCGAAGTGCTTTCTCATGATGATGATGGATTCTTGAAATCCTTTGCCTATAGGTTTTGCCTGCATGGTTTTCCCTTGATCAGGAAAATATGGTTCGGAACGCCTTTGCACTTTCTGACGCTTTAGGAGGATTTTTAGGATCCTTTGGTTCCGGGGTTTCTCCTGCTAGGATCTTTCAGCCTTTCGTGCGAGGTCGTTATACCTAGCTTTGCCATACTCGGATAGCCCAATACTTCTGCTAATCAAAATTTGATTGTTTCTATGGCCTCTCTGCCTTCGGGCCCCCGAGGGGGTATCCCAACGTCCTGACGTTCTGTGCTTGGGGTTCCACTGGCAAGGAGTTTCTATTCTGGATCTACCTTCGCTCTGTCTCCCTTATTGGTTCCAGCCTTCCCTCCTTTTGGGATTTCGGCGGTGTAGTCTGCCAGTACCTGGGCGTTCACTGCCCTTCTATGCTCATGCGTGACGTAGTACTTTCCGAGTTCGATGCACCATTTTTATAGTCTTTTTCGAATGCTTCTACCCTTTTTTGTGACGTCGCGCAGGGGCAAGTCACTTCGGATAGCGATAGCGTGTTTAGGGAAGTAGAATCGGTTCATTCTGCCCGCTAGTCAAGTCATAGACAACTTTTCAGGGCGATGGGTCTTGACTTTGTTACCAAGGAGATGGCGATTTTTCCTCAGGTGCCGAACTCGGGGAGGTCCGGGCCAACTTGAACCCGCTTTTCCCGCAGTCCATGTCCCAAAGGGGCTTGCTTCCCGAAGGGGACTCATCTCGTTGATCTTTACTTCCCACACTTTTGTGACTTGACACGGGACTTTTCCCCTCAACGAGGTAGCGTTACGGAGGTGCTTTGGTTTGAACTTAGCTGTGGCCTTTTTCGGCTTGACTACTGCATCATTTCGACCACGACAAGGCGTGGGTATTTGCGCAAGAAGCCTATGATAGTAGTCAGAGGGCATTTACCCTCGGGCGGAGGCACCCTTGCTGCCATTATTCGGTTGCCCGCTTAATTTTTGGCGCGGACGGGGACCTCTGAAGCTCCTTCTTCTTAGAACGTCGAGCTTCAACTTCGGCAACCTGGGAGCTAGTTCCCACAGACGGCGCCAAATGATGCTGTCCGGTTGTGCGGGACCAGCATCTCCACTGTGTGCGGTGATGAAGGCAGCAGGGGGTCCTGGAGAAAAATTGGCGTCTTGGGTGGATCGCCTCAATCGATGGTCAGCAGCTCCTTGGTCCCGTGGCGAGGAGGTGATGGGAAGTTCCTACGGCGTGGTAAAGGGCCCGGAACAAAGATCCTTCAGGGATGCCTAGCTGGAACACTCAGAAAACAACAGTTAGGAGGTCCCCGGAATCTTTTTCCAGGGAGGAGCCTCCGACGCCCAAGTCAGTGCCTTTTTTTCAGAGGGAAACACCGTAATAAGTACAAGAGACATGTACCTGGCGTCTCTTTCTGCGGGCCGGAGGGAGAGTATTCAGGCGGAGAGGAGAGAGTGTCCTCTGTTTTCCGACTTCTCTCTGTCCCTCTTTTCTCCAGCCGGAGCCCCCCTTTATGGCCATGTGCCTAGTGTATTTAAAAGAGGAAACGAGCCTTTAAGATTAGGGCACGTGTATGGTTGGATGATGCCTGTACTGCTGGGCGTGGGATTCCTTGGCCGCCTGCAGGCTCCTCAAGCCATGAGCTGAAATAATCATACCCCGATATGACAAGACGGGGGGTGTGTCACTTTGTCAGAGTACATGTGAGGGCGCCATGCAGGGCGTACGGGCGAAGTGTCAGAGACTCCTGGATGACTTCTGCCGCGCCTCTGAGGTCCCCTAGGTCGAAGTCCGTCTTCGTAGTGGGGGCCTTTCCCGGGGTCAGGCTGGTACCTCGGGGCATCACCTGTTTCCGAGGTTAGTTCGGTCGCCCTCGTGAGGGAGACGGTCCGTTGATTTCCCGAGGTAAGTACCGGCGTTCTGCCGAGGTGGTATTCCTCAGGTGCCTGGCTCCCTTCTTTCCCGAAGTCCTTAGGTAACTAGTGTGGCCACACTTCGGTCATCATGACTGTTATGACCATAGTGCTGAAAGTAGCTTTCAAGGTATATGGAGGCATCATTCTAGTACAGGTTAATATAAGAGATGGCTTTATCATGTTGGACCGTGTATTCATTTAAAACCTGGGACTGTAATGCCTAGGATTATGGAATGATATTATTGTGTTAAGAAAAACTGTAGATGTATGTGATTTATTTTAACAAAGTTTTGGTGTGAAATAGCCATCTTAAGGAACTTGCGTGCCTAATTTACAATTTAACAAGGAAAAGGGCGATTTGAGTTCAAAATAAATGACAAAAGTTAAAAATAGATGATAACACATAAAGAAAGGCGATAGGGTTAATTGAAATGCAAGAATATGTTGATAAAAGCATTTTTTATACAAATAAATATTAATGGGAAAGAAGAGGAATTAGATAATATATTTATCATACTTCAGTCTATATAAAGATTCAGAGGAATAATATTTTAGCATCCACAGTACATCGATATAACATAACACAGTTCAAAAATCATGCATGTTGTCTTGAAACAAAATTGAAAAGCATATCATATTGTCTATAAAGGAAATTGAAAAACATCCTAGTTCCAATGCCATTCACCTTCTCCTTCCCCTCTTAGCTGCAGGCCTATCTTCCATGTGCTTAGTACGGCCCTCCAATCATCCACCAGATGCAGGCTCATCTAAGTTTGACCCAGGTTTATCATCCGACTCCGTAGCTGAGTCATCTTCATCGTTTTCCTTATCCTCTTCATTCCCACCAGTAGAATCTAAACTTTCTTCACCAACAATGTCTTCATGTTGGCCATCGTCATTCGCCTCATCTCGTTTTGAATAGGATTCAGCACCCACTTCATCACTCTTATCTCCATCATTATGGGAACCTTCGTCTTGCACCACTTCTTTGCCAGGACGATGATATTGCCTATGTTCCAAGCCAGCGTCTGTAGTTGTTCCTCCACATGTCACCTAGAACCATAAGATATATCATTAATATGTCATAGTTGAAAACAAAATTTTATATAGACTATAAACTTACACAATGTTTCAAAGACAATTTCTTCGCATCCTTCCACATTTTGCCCATTACAGCCTTCTTAAGACCTGCAACCAAGCGCAATAGCTTCTTGACAATGTCTCTCCTCACCTATACATTACATTTTAAAATCAAAAGCTAAGTCTATTATGGGATTGAGTACAATAACGTATGACGTGATAAACTTACAGATTTTATCGAAGGATCAAGCGGTAGACCCCGACATCCTCATCCTCAATGCTTGGAATTCTTAGCAATTTAGCCTTTCTTGTCTCGAGATTTGGGAGCAACATAGATGCAGCAGGTAGTTGTATTTCAGCTTCTTCTACTGTAATGTCTATTTCACGTGCAATAGTAGGCATAGATGTCCCACCTAAGCCGCTGGTAGATGCGCCTGGGTCCCCATCTTTCATGGCTTCAGCCAGCTCCTTCATCATGCCCTCCCACCACAATTGAAATATACTGGAAAGTAAAATGGTTGAATTATTATCCCATAATGATCATTCAACTGCTACTGTCACTTCCACATAGCACCATTTATGGTTGAACATGGATGTTGGTAGAGGGTTCGGAATGTGTTTTTTTATCATATTTTTAAAATCTGTATCACTTTTTTGAATTATTATAGCCTTTTCTAATTTTTACTTGCCTATTAATAATTATTATCGACTATTTACAATTTTTATTGCCTTCTTAAAATTCTTTAACCGTTTTCTACTTTTCTTTTGCTTTTTTAAATAATATTAATGTGTCTTAGCAATTTTTTATTTTATCACTTTTTTTACATATTTATCACTTTTTTGTTTTTTTAATTGCCTTTTTAAAAATCTTTATTCCTTTTTTGAATTATTATCAATTTTTTTAATTTTTAATCAGCTATTACTAATTCTTATCGACTATTTATAATTTTTATCAGCTTTTTAAAATTCTTCAAGCCTTTTCTACTTCTCTTTTTATTTTTTAAATAATATTAATGGGTTTTTGCAATTTGTATTTTATTATTTTTTTTCATATTTATCAATTTTTTATCACCTTTTTAAAAACTTTGTTGCTTTTTTGAATTATTATTACCTTTTTATCTTTAATCTTCTTTTAATAATTATTATCACGTTTTTTACAAATTATATCACTTTTTTTTTTGTTTTAATCATTATGGCTAGATGTACCTACTCAGTGAAATTTTACTTATTTGATCCTTGAAAGGGCACTTGTTTATCATCCAATATTTTCTCAATTGAAAATTGTTGACACATATTATGAACATTGCCCTAGTGATGTTGAGTGGGACAAAATTGTAAAAATCACAGCAATTTTGCAGCCTTTTTATGAAATGACCACCTTCTTGTTTTTTTTGTGAGTATCCCATTACCAATTTGTACTTTGAGAATGTGTGGAGAATGCAAAAGTTTATACAGGAGGCGATGAATAATTTGGACTTACAGATAAAAGAAATGACACAACAAATGAATGAAAAGTTTCAGAAGTACTGGGAAGATTTTTCAGTAGTTCTCTCATTTGCAGTCATATTTGATCCTCGTTATAAGTTAGCTTTTCTCAAGTACTGTTATGAGAAATTGGGTACAGCTCATGCTTCTAAATGGTTGCATGTTCGAGATGAACTATATTTCCTTTGCAAAGAGTTTGAGGCCCGTGGTGGTGGTTCACTTCACTCATGTGAAGTTGGAACTAGTGGTGGGCAATCTTTTTGAAAAGTAAATTCAGATCTTCTTGTAAGTATACTAATTTTCTGATATTATGCTTGTATATATTTTTATATGTTGTGCGATACTCTCAAAATTGATAGATATATTTACGTGGATTTAGTATTTTTCCCAAGATTCAAAGGAAAGTTTCAACTTGAAGTCACAGCTTGATCTTTACTTGGATGAGCCTAGAAAGTCAATTGAGTTGAAGTTAGACATCCTTGCTTATTGGAAAGAAAATGAAGCACGGTATCCAATCATTACACAAATGGCAAGGGACATATTGAGTATTCCTATCGCAACTGTTGCTTCAGAATTAACTTTTAGTATGGTTAGTAAGATTCTTAACAAATATAGGAATCCTCTTGTCCCTGATAATGTGCAAGTTTTACTAACAGCTCATATTTGGTTATATGGTTACAAAGGTGTGGTTTCTCTTTTATGGTTTTTCTTTAATTTTCAATATATCATAGTTGTTGCTAATTTATTCTTCTTTCTCGACCAACTCAGCTGAAGAGTATGAATTAAAACATCTGAATGGCATAGAAATGGAATTAGATTCATTGACCAATTCTGTTGCATCTTCTAATTTGGTGTAAAGGTAAAATTGAGTCTAGTCACTATATGGTAGTTAAGTTTTTAATGCTTTTTAGACAATGGTTCAGTTGATAACTAGGGATAAATAACTCTATATTTTATTTTTCTATGTATTTTTTATCACAAAATTGCTGAGTATGCTCTTTAACTATTATTAGTATGCTTACCCATACTATTTGATTTGTTGAAGTTAAAGTTTTGCTTGTACATTGACAAGGTTATGGAAGGTGTGGGCAGTTGGCACTTTGCTAGGAAAAATAGAAGGTCATCTCATGTTACTTCCATAAGAGCTTGTGCTTATAGCAAGTTAGATGATGCATGAGATGTTTGGATTCCTTTTGATGTTTTGGTTTTTAATGTTTATCTAATATAAATTCTTCAGATCACATTTCAGCTTTGTAAAAAGTGTTGGTCCTTTCTTCTGTCCAAGTACTGGTTGGCTCATGTGTCTTGTCTTGGCAAGTGGTATGTTAGAATATGATGATTTCAATTTCTGTGTTTACATTCTATGTATGATGATTAAGAATGTGCCACCTTTCCATAGCCATGTCCAAGATCTAATTTCTACTTAGTTTTTACTTTCTCACAAGCTAGTATTTGTTAGATCATAGAATTTATATTCAACTGTTTTCTAGTAATAAGATTTGGTTATTTTCTTTTGTGAATAGGGAAAAACAAGCTTAGACCTTTTTCTTAAATGGATTGAGTGCTACTCAATTTAGACTAGTCAAAGTCAAATTTAACTACCATATGAAGCCCAGTGTGTTGGTTACATACTTTAAAAGAATTTTTAAGCAAATCCTCAAATTATTAAATTCTACAAGATCCCTATATAAGGCATATTATTTTGTTAATTTATTCTTTAAAAACCCTTACATAAAAAATATTTTAACAGTATTTAAAAGTTTCTTAAATGGTATGGTCATAATTAATGTGTAATTTAGATAAATAAGCAATATATAAAACATAATTTTTTACATCTCTATCAACCATATATTTATGTTGATTTAGGTTAAAATCATGTTTTGTCGGGTCTATTTATCGGATCATTTCAAGCTCAGGTCATTTCGGGTTCAATTCAATTTGGGTTCGGGTCTAGGTTAGGTCAGGTACAGTTGGATTTGAGTTATTGATTTTTTTTTTCAACTCAGGTCAGGTCGGGCTTGGGTTCGAATGAAATAGGTCAAGTTATCAGGTCAGGTCAAATTTTGTCATCCCTACTTACTTGATCCATCGAATTTATCTTGTGTTCAACTAGTTCCTTAAGTTTTTCATATGTTTCAAGAAAAAAAATGGCAAAAAAAGCTAGATGAAAAAATGTACAAAAGTTTAGGGATCAGTATAAAACATTTACTATTCTAATTATCAGTAGAGAGAAGAGATTACTTAATTTTTTTCATTTTTATTAAGGTAAAAGGGACACATCCTTTTGTTCTAATAGATATTATGAAAATAATGAGGTTTACTAAAAAAATTTAAATAGGGTCTAATTACTAAATTATGTATTATTTATCAACATTTTTTCTAGATAATTGAATCCATGAACCTCCAAATCATATATATATATATATATATATATATACACACACGCGCGCGCGCGCGCGCGCGCACGAGCCACTGGGTTCATGAAAAAAAAAAAAAGAATCAGAACTGACGGATTAGAAAGAGGGGGTAAAAAAGGAAAATAAAAATCTGAGCCTCTTGGGGAAAAGTCCACTCGAAAAAGAAAATGACGTGGAAATTTGGTCAACTGTCGAGGGGAAGGACTCGGCCTGGTTGCCCCCAGTAATTCTGAGCGCGTCACCATTCAACAACTCTACTTAGGTCCACGTTGTCGGATGCGTATTTGTCCTGGAGTTGCCTTATGTGTAGGGGTAATTCTCGCGTCCGCCCTGATGGACGTACGCCAGGGACGGAACGCAAACGTCCGTGCCCCCCAAAAACCAGGTTTTTTTCTAAATCTAATTTTTTTAATTTCATATTTAATTAAAAATAATTATATTTATTTTTCTAAGTATATTTTTATAAAAAAATTATTCTTGATAGTGTTCTTTCATATTTTAAGGAATTAAATCAATTACCATTTTTTATTTTTAACATCAAATAATTCTCTTATTTTATAAAATTTCTTTTATTATTTCTATTGTTGGGATCCAAATTAGTTACAATTTTTTATATTTTCACACTAAAATATTAATATTCTAACCAACACACAGAATGAGATAATATAAAATGAAAAATTGGTATCTATATTTTTATTTTTCATTAGAAATTAGACACCATAATATGTGATATTGGATATCACCGTAGGTAAAATTAGACACTCATATAGATTATATTAAAAATTAGTACATAACTTGTTTGCATAAAAATATAAAATTTTTTTTTTTTTAAATATGTTTTGCTTTTTTTTTTAGTATCCAATTATATCTATATGATATCTAGTTTTATATAGAATGAAGGAAACATGTAAAGTGTTATAATTAAACATTTAGACACCACAATCATGTAAATTGTACATTTTCTTATCAGATTTAGACCCTTAACCCATCATACTAAACATTTTACCATCATTATCAGACATTTGGATACTTCAATCCAACATTTGGGACAGTATACTTAAACAACTTGCTGACATTTATATACTAGAATTAAAGGTAAAAGTATGATATAATTTTCAATTAAATATCCTTTAAAATAACATTATTATATTCTGAATTAAAGGTAAAATTTAAATAATCAAACTATTTTGTCCTCAACACTACGAAAACAACTTGTAGATATTTATATACTAGAAGCAGACACTAAACCACTAGACATAGACACTAGCAATCCAATTTTAGACAGTTAAAGGTAGATACTATTTATCTATCATTGGACATTAACAGTGTTTGTCTGTTAGTGGTGTACGTCCGCCATGGTATACAGTATCATATCTCATGTGTAGCGTAGGTCGTACTCGTGCCCAAATAAGTTCTGTCCTATAAGTAAAATTTTATTTTGATACATATCATTAAAAGCCTTTATTTTTTAATTATTAATTTTTTTTAGTCCTAACTTATAATTGTGATTTCTTTTGATGAAAGTTTTATTTTTCATTACCTGTAGGTCATATAGCATCTACTAGTAAAATACAAACTTTGAACCCAGTATAGACAATAGGCTCAACTTATATCTTTCATAGTATCCATACAATACAATATTATACAAGAAAATTGTAGAGAATACACAAGTATACCAAATATTCAAACCTACAAACTGAAAAAAAAAAATCCTAAAAAATAAGATATTTAAACCTAGTACAATGCTTGGACTGACAAACGCTAACTTCATATCCACTATGATAGAACAAATTGGCCAAACCTATCAAGTGGAGCTCTCTTACGTTAGGGAGAAGAAAACTCCACCAATAATGTTAATTATTTGATGAAATAACATAAAAATTAAAAAGAGATAACTAAATCTGGCTAAAAACCCAGCCAAATTCAGTCAATTAGACAAAAGTTGAAGGGACTTTTTGGGAGAGGAAGAGAATGGTTACACTTATAATTGTGATTTTTTGGTTCTAAATCGTTTCATTGTAGTCCCTACTAGATTAAATTCATTAACTTAGATAAAAGTTCTCACATATGTGTAATTCCATGACATACAAAACTCAATATAGAAAGAAAAATATAATAATTTGTAATGTTTATTAACAGTGAACAAGTTACAGAAAAGTTAAATCAAAATTAAAAAAATTAATGTTAGACAATTACCGTAAATTAATAATTAATGTGCCTACCTGGTGAGAACCTAAAGGAAACAGTTTTTGAATAGATTTGGAACCAGCACATAATGATTAATAGAATAGGAACCAAAAAAACGATAATTATAACAAAATGTTAATGACTCTCCATAAAATATATCTTAATCTATTTACACCGGGTCTTCCTTGCTCGACGAAAAGTGCCACGTTCAAGTAAATAACTTGAAACTTATTCTTTTGATAAAGAACAAAGATTTGTAAATACACTTGTTGACGAAGCTTTAACCGTAAATTATTAGTTGGGTGGTAGTGATCCTACATTGTCGCCGTTTATTAAGCACATATCTATCAGTAATCAGCAGTCTGACCTAATTAAAAAAGCTATTCTGAACTAATAAAAAAAATCAGGCTGGACTAATTACAATAAAGAATTTATATGATTTAGGACTTTTTCTTAGAGCCTTAATGTTGACTTCCTAGTGAATATTAGATCAGAATACTATACCCATATATTCCGAACAATAGTCAATTGCCACAATTCCATAATTTTGGTGGAATTCGGAAAAATAAAGTAGCTAATTCAAACGGGGAGACTAATTCAATTCCTAAATGATTTGAAAATACTATGGTTTTACACTAAGAAACTATTATTGTAGGGATATACAACAGCAATTTGGGGTTGAAAGCGTAGCTGAACCGATATGAGTTAGAACTCGTGACTTTGTGAGATCAAATATTAAAATCTTCTACAGCCTCTTAACCTAAAAGTCTTTTTGAGCAAGGGCAGAAGTTGATCCGTGAGCAGACACTAGTCTAAGTTAATGTATTGATAACCTAATGGTGGTCCATAAAAAGTTAAATATATATATATATGTATACTCTTTGCGTTCTACTATCTTTACTTCATTTAACTTTTCGGCTAGTTTAACTTTTTTTTTTGAACGGCAACAAGAATATATATTAAGAATAAAATAACAAGGGAACAGGCACTAGCCAGGGGCTAGCAAAAACCAAAACACAACTACCCCACCCCTTCCCCAAGAATGGAGCAGAACAAACCCCTGAGCATCACCTGCAGACTTAAACTAGATACAGTTTTGTAAGGCTTGACATTGGTTGAGCAACCAATCCACCCATGCCAATTTCATCTTTTTGGATCTATGACTAATCCAGAAGAAAGAATAAAACTGTATATCCCCAAGCATCTGCATCCCCGTTACACTAGTAACCTTAAAAACATAACTATTTCTAGCCTTCCAAATAATCCAGCAAGTAACACAACACACTGCCTGCCAAATTTTCTGAATCCAACCTGGCAGACCCTGAGACCATGACATAGATAGAGCATCCTTAGTATCCAAAGGCGTAGTTCTAGGAAGTTGCCACCACGCCAAAACCTTTTGCCACAAACATGAGGCCAAGCTGCATCGCGCCATGATGTGATCAACTGTTTCCTCCCCGCTTTGACACAGAGGACAATGAATATCTGCAATTTCCAATCCTCTACTGGCTAGGTTAGTCCTCGATGGCAAACGACTAAGAACCGCCCTCCAGACGCATAAATTTACTTTTTGAGGTATCAGCGAGTTCCAAGAGAATAATGGCGTCGAAATCTCCGGTTGCAAGCACACTTCATCAAGCAAGGACGAAAGTCTCCTCACTGTAAATGCACCCCCTGGATCCAGCGCCCAAGTCCAATCATCTTTCGCATCTGTTGACAAGAAAACAATTGATAATAACGAAATAAGTTTTGTTAATTGTTCTTCTTCCGCACCCCTAAGGCTCCTCCGCCAACTCCATCGCCAAAACCACTCCTCCCCTTCCCACACACCCTTGTCAGGCACCGTGCACTTTCTATTTTCCTCTGCCCTATATAACCTAGAAAATTTATCTTTTAGACACAAGTCCCCAACCCATACATCTTCCCAACATTTCACCTCGTCCCCTCTCCCCACCTTTCTCCTAAAAGAGTTAACAAAGTTAATCCCTTTTGACTCTATTTCAAAACCTACCCTAACAATCTCACCCCAAACTCCAGCAACCTGACTTTCATCCTTTGACCTCCCAACCCCTCCACTCTCCCCCCAAATTCCTTTAATAACTCTAACCCACAAGGATTCCCCACTCTTCCTGAACCTCCACCACCATTTCCCCAGTAAGCCCAGATTTTTTGCATGAAGGCTACCGACTCCTAAACCACCCGTACTTTTACTATAAAGGATTTTTTTCCAAGCAACCCACTTAATTTTCTTTTCCTCCCCATCCCATCCCCAAAAAACGTTGTTCCTCACACTCTCTATGTGTTTGATGACCTTTGCTGGGGCACGAAACAGAGAGAAGAAAAATAGGGGCAAGCTTCCCAGAACAGATTTGATTAGAGTCAACCTCCCACCAGCCGATAAGACTTTACTCCTCCAAGCATTTAACCTCATTTCAATTTCCTCTACCACCGGCTTCCAAGAATCATCCTCTTCATGTTTTCTCCCACCGGAACCCCAAATAAATCAATGGTAATTTATCATCTTTGTAGCTCACTTTGTTGGCTAGACTGCAGACCTCATCTTTCGGTACACCAACCCTGAAAATTCTGCTTTCGTTTAAGTTCATCCGAAGACCAGAAGACAATTCGAAGCACCTTAACATTCTTACCAAATTTACTAAATTTTTCTCATTCCAATCTCCCAAAAAAATCGTGTCATCCGCATATTGGAGATGTGAGACCAATATATTCTCATTTCCAACCTTTACGCTCGTGAATAGCTTATTCTCCACCGCCTCAAGCATCATAACATTAAGGGCTTTCGCAACAATCAAGAACAGAAAAGGGGATAATGGATCTCCTTGTCTCACTCCTTTCTCCATCTTGAATTCAGCAGTTGGGCTCCCATTCACCAGAACCGACACCATAGCTGATTCTAAACATGCACGAATCCAACCCCTCCACTTGGCTCCGAACTTCATTTGATGCATAACATCTTCTAAAAATTTCCAACTAATGCTGTCGTAAGCTCTTTCAAAGTCTACTTTGAACAGCAGCAATTTGTGTCTTTTCTTCTTTGCCACCTGCAGTAACTCATTAATAACTAGCACCCATCTAGAATCTGTCTTCCCTTTAGAAACCCTGTTTGTACCTCCCCTATCAGCGTTGGCATCACCTTTTTCAGTCTATTAGCCAAGACTTTGGCAATGATTTTGTACTGGCAGCCCACTAGAGAGATTGGCCGATAATCTCGAAGGGTAGATGGGTTTTTGGTCTTTGGAACCATCGTGATAAAGGAGGAATTACACCCTTTGTCAATCTCACAGGAATGAGCAAATCCATGCAACCATTTCATCACATCCCCCTTAACTACATTCCAGAACTGCTTTAAAAAGTTAAAGGAAAAACCATCTGGCCCCGGGGCCTTACCCCCCCCACAGCTCCAGACCGCTTCCTTCACTTCTTCTTCTGAAAAAGGAGCCTCTAACATCTGGTTCATATTTTGGTCTACTTTTTGGAACTTCCTGCTCCTAAAAATTGGTCTTGTCAAGTTCTCTTCTTTGAAATTCCTTTGGAAGAAATCAAACACCTCATTTTTATTTCTTTTGGGTCTTCCTTCCACTCTCCATTAATACAAAGACCATGTAGATTATTTTTCCTCCGTCTCCCATTTATCAAAGAATGGAAAAAACGGGAGTTTTCATCCCCCTCTACTGCCCAATTGATTCTCGTTTTCTGCTTGGCCTCCTCATCTTTTGATTTTTCTAGTTTCAAAATGCTGTACATAAGCTCCCTCTTCACTTTCACCTCCTCCTCATTAAGATCTCTTTGTTCAGCTACGCAATCCCAATCTTCCAGCTGTGACTTCATTGCTTCTAATTTGTTGATTTCACCATCCAACACAGCTGCCTTCCACCTCTTTATTGCCTCTTTGAGATTTTTTAGTTTAGCTTTGATCACTAGACCCGGCCGCCCTTGAATTGAATTTTCGTTCCAAACATACTTCACTAACTCAGGAAACTCGGGGTGTTCCATCCAGGTGTCAAACAATTTGAACGGGGTTGGACCAAAATCACGTTTTTCCACCTTCAAACTGATGAGGCAGTGATCCGACACACATCTCCTTAAAGCAACCGTCCTAGCAGTAGGCCATTGCTTGACGAAAGAGCTTGTTACTAGGAATCTGTCAAGCCTGCTCATTTTTGAACCTTCTTTGTTGAACCAAGTGTACTTCCTGCCACCTAATTGCAAATCAACCAACTCAGCTTGCTTAATAAAATCGTTGAAAGCTAGCGCCACCCTCTCATCAAAACTACTGCCTCTTCGCTCGTCGGGCGTTCTCACGGCATTAAAATCTCCTAGAAGAATCCAAATTCCAGACCGCTGATTCATCTCCTTCTTCAAAGCATCCCACAAAGCTTCTTTCTGATCTGCCTGTTGAGGGGCATAGATGTTCACTACATTCATTTGCTCAGAACAACCATTCCATAATCCAGACACTCCTAAATACCCGTAGCCAGCGAACTGATCCAAGTACTGAAAGCAATCAGTACTCCAAATATTAATTAAACCCCCTGACAAACCGATGGCCTCTTGATGCACAAACCCAAAATCATCTGTTCCCCATAATGATTTCACCTTCTGACTAATATCACCAGCAGAGATTGTTTCTTGTAGACCCAGAAATTCTGCTTTTTCAGCTCGACAGAGCTCCCGGACGACCCTTCTCTTCCAAGATTTCCCCATCCCTCGAATATTTAAAGAAAGGATTCTCATAAGTTAAGCTTAGTCCCCTTACCTGTCCGTGTGCCTTTCAATTGCTCCATAATTTGCTTTTTTGCTGCCTCCATGTGAAAACCCACTACGCTCCCGATTTGACGGATCGACTCTGCCTCCAGAGAGATGCTATCTTCAACGCCTCTCTGAACTTCAATTTGTGTCTTCCCAGCTAGTCTCGCCATGTTCTGCAGGTTTGAATCTGACAAAGATTGTCCCGCTATCTCCTTTGATTCCATCAACCGATCCCTTTGTTCCCGATCTTTAGCCTCCGTCTTCTCTTCTCTGTTGTTCTTCGTCTCCACCGTCTGTCTCTGTCTCGCAACTTTTTTCATGGACCGAAGGCTCCATTTTCCGGCCCAGCCCCCTGTTTGTTGCATGACTTAGTATACGTGTTTTGACTTGCTCTGTTTCTGTCGTTCTTTCACCGTTTTTCTGGGTTGGGCCTTTACCCCCTGCTTTTTGTGCTCAGTTCGCAACGCATTGTGTTCCCCGAACTCCACTTCTTCTTGGTCTCCGTCATAGCCCATTAGAAGCCCATCCTCCATTCGGTCCAAATTCAATTTTTTAATTATCTTTGATTCCTCAAGGAGTCCGTCTTTTTTCTGTACGTTTTCTGCCCAACTGTCGCCAGTCGCTGCATCCGCCGAATTGTCTACTACTGTGTCTTCAGGATCCGTTTTTCCACTTGCCAGCTGGATTTGCTTTGAGGAGTTTAGCAGAGCATGTGATGGCGTGCGTTGACCTTCCCGCAAATCCGCTAGTGCTTCAGCCTTCCCGTATCCCCATGCATCTTCTTCCCCACCTACTCTACTGCCCTCCATGTCTGCTTCCAGTGAGTCGTCTTCCTCCTCTTCGATTTCTTCCTCCCACCTTGCTGCCTCATTAGCTGAGAACTCTGATTCTTCGGACTGGTATCTGGGGCCGAAATCCACTTTAAGCTGGGGATCTTGTGAGATTCTCACATCATAACAAGTATTATGTGCTTTTACTTTTATCACCGTAACAATCTGCTCTAAACATTGAGTTAAGACACAGACCTTTCCAACGTGAATTTGGACCTTTTCTCGAGTGAATTCCTCTACTACTATAATTTTCCCCTACCTACTAGCAATGGTGGCCAGAATGTCTGCACACCACGCGTGCAACGGTAGTCCTTCTATGTTCAGCCACACAACTCTGCCGGGATTATTCACCTCCATCGACCACGGTGCTATCCACTCGAACCATTGCCGGAACCACTCCCCTCCCTCCCTTAACATTATGTTTCTCTCCTTCTCCGACCCGCACTCCAGCAAGACTTGCAGTCCACCTACATATTTGATCACACACGGACCGATTCCCTCTTCATCGCAGAGATTTTGAAGACCTTTGATTGTTTGGAAATTTTTTACCTCCCCAACTGCGCATCTTTGCAGCCACTCCAGCTCCTCCCTCCTAGCTTGCACCTTAATTCCTGGGATGCTATCCTTAGCTACCGTTTGTACTTTCAGCTTCTGCTTTTCGCTGCTCATTCCTGCTACTACCTCCGCATAGCTTCTGTTTTCCCCCCGTATTAAGCCTTCCTTCTCAGCGGTCTGAAGTCCCTTATTTGGGCTAGTATCTCGACTTTCACCTGATCTTCTCTGGAACCTTGATATATTCACCCTTAGCTTGTAACTTCCTATCCAAATTTCGTTTAATTTTTTCTCCAGCTCCACCACTGCCTCCACCTTCTTGAATCTCACAAACCCAAATTTTTTTCCCCTCTTAGATCTCTTCCTTGCGAGGTAGACGTCTAGGGTGATTCCATACCTTTGGAAGATTGGCCATAGGTGTTTGGAGTCCCAATCTTCTAGAAAGTTAGTGAAAAAGAAAGTCGTCGTGAGCTTGTCCATGGTACGAACCAAATCTCGGACGGAATTGCCTGCCCTATAATCCTTCTCCAGATCATGCCCCCTGAAACTCTCTCTCTGTCTCACTCGCTCTCGCTCTCTCTGTCTCGCTCGCTCTCGCTCTCTCATTTTTTCCTTATGAGTAGTTTTCATTTCTGCATTCCACGAATCATTCTCAAGGGATTTCTTTTCGGCTAGTTTAACTTGAATTTATCCATATTATTGTTTGTAAGAAAAAAATTAAAAAATATATATATTTAAAAACTACAAGTCTTGATTTATCATTCACACATAAAGATTTTTCATTTATATATTAAAATTTTAAAAATAAAAAATTATAGATAAATTGTTGAAAAGTTAATTGTCCAAATAATTTGAGATAGAGGAAATATACAACAAGGGAAAGGAGAGGAAAATTTTAATTTTTTTTTACACGAAAGAAGAGGATTGGAGAGGTCATATACAATATCTTCTGCTGTTTTTGGGATTCAGAAAGATACCCAAACTAGCATTGTAGTGGCACCATATGAAGAAGAGAAGAAGGTGGGAGCTGAACCTTAGCTTTCTGGTAGTCCAATTTTAAACACCAATTTTCTAGTCCATATTTAACATCGTTTACATAAAAGTTCCTTTAGTTTTAAAGTCAATTCATTTTAATTTAAGTTAACTTATTTTAAAATAACTTATTTTTATTTTTAATTTTTTTTTGCACGGAAAAAATTTTATTTGAAAATAAATATTATGTAGATATAATAATCTATTTGAAAGTAAATTTTCATGATGTTATTGAATTTTTATGAATTTTTGTATTTTAAGGCATGGAAAAGAAAAAAATTCATAAAAATTTAAAAATATTATAAAAATTATATTTTCAATGGGTTATTATACATGTATAATATTGGCTTTCAAATGAAATTGGTTCCAGACAAAAAAGATATAATAATAAAAATAAATAATTTTGGAATAAGTTGACTTAAGTTAAAATAAATTATCTCTTAATTGTCTTATGTCCAGTTTTTTTTTCTCTAAAGTAAGTCTGGCTTATGTCATAAGTCATCTTTCTATAATATAGAAATTTACAATTTGGCCTAGATTTTTACAAATCAGACAATCACATCACTCGTCCACAAAAATCTTGCTAGTTTCTTTTTTATTTTTTTCTTTCCTTTTTTAAACTTTTGCCTCTTTGCCTTTTCTTTTCACTTGTTCTATTTTTTTTTTTCAAGTCGCAACCCCCTTTGACACTTTTCTGTTACTCCTTTTTCTTACACTCTCTTTTTTTTCCCTATTGCTTACATTTAATTACGCATTCTCTTGTTTTGCTAGTTTGCTATGATTTCAATTGTTCACTTTGCTTTTAGTTTTACTCTGATTTTAGTTGTTTGCTTTGATTTATGATTTTTTTATTATTTCATTTTTTTATTTAGAATTTTTTTTTCTGATTTCATTCTTTGCTCTACTTTGTTCTTTCCTCCAATATGTCATAAATAGAAATCTGAAATTAACACAAAAAAAGTTTAAAAAAGAAGAAATCAAGCACCCAATACTAAAAAATTGAGACTTTATTTGTTCTTTTATTAGTTTCTATTTATTCTTTTATTAATAGTATGTTCTTTTATTGGTAGTTTTTGTTTTTTTACATGCAATTATTTGTTCTTTCATTAATTCCTACAAGTTATTTAGATAAAATAGTGCATGTTTTTTTATTAACAGTTATTTGTTTTTTATTAATAATTATTTATTCTTTTATCAGTTCCTATTTGTTCTTTTATTAATAGTTGTTTATTCTTTTATTGGTAATTTTTATTCTTTTACAAGCTATTGTTTGTTCTTTTGTCAATTTCTACTTGTTATTTAGAATAACTAGTTGTATACTCTTTTATTAGTAGTTCTTTTATTTTTTTATTAGTAATTATTTGTTCTTTTATTAATTCATATTTGTTCCTTAGATAAATTAGCTCTCTGTTTTTTATTTATAGTTATTTATTCTTTTGTCAGCAGTTGTTTATTCTTCTACAAACAATTGTTTGTTATTTTATTAATTCTTTATTGTTCCTTACATAAACTATTTATCTATTCTTTTATTATTTGTTATTAATTCTTTTATCAGAAGTTATTTATTATTTTATGGATGGTTGTTTATCCTTTTATCAATTCTTGTTGTTTCTTTAGATAAACTAGTTGTCTATTTTTTATCAGTAATTATTTATTCTTTTATCAGTAGTTATTTTTTGTTTTATCAATTTATAGTAGTTCTTTAGAAAAATTGACTATTTGTTTTTTTATGAATAGTTATTCATTCTTTTATCAGTAGTTATTTGTTCTTTAATCAATTCATGATTGTTCTTTTAATAAACTAGTTGTTTTTTCTTTTATTAGTTTTTATTTGTTCTTTTTTTTGTAGTTATTTATTCTTTTATTCAAAATTATATGTTCTTTTATCAATTCTTATTTGTTATTCAAAACTTCTAAAAGAACAGGTAAAAACTTATAAAAAGAACAGAAAAAATTGATAAAAAATATAGGATAGATAGATAAAATTGAAAAATAAAAAATAAAAAATAAAAATAGATAAAATAATAAATAAGAATTGATAAAAGAACAGATAAAACAGATAAAAGAATATATAAAATTGATAAAAGAACAAACAATAACTTATAAAAGAACGAACAAGAATTGATAAAAAAAAATAGAAATATCTAGTCTTTTATCATATACTATTTGTTCTTTTATCAGACACTATATGTTCTTTTTACCAGCAATTGTTAAAAAATTAGGGAATAAAGTACACAAGTTAAAAAAAACAAGAATAATGAACAAAATTGAAAATAAAACAAGAAAAATTTTAATGAAAAAAAAAGATGAAGATATGGGGAAAATATAAACTAGCAAAAAGGTCAAAAACAAAAAGAAAGAAAAAATGTGAAAAAGAAGAAGAAAATGAGACAAAAGAAAAAGAAAAAGAAAAACCAACAAAAGGGAAGGTAGAATATGAAACAAAACGAGAATAATAAAAAAAAAGTGATGTGGAACAAAACAAACCAGTAATACCAAAAAAGAAATAAAAAAGAGAAATGCTATAAAAGAGAAGGAAAAAAGGAACAAAAGACGACAAAAAAACAAACCAAAAAAGACAAAAAGGTCCCACACGCCTAGCATAGCTGGTTGCAAGGGACATTGGCCATGGCCAAGGCTAGGGTTTGATCCCCCCCCCCCCCCCCCAAATCCCAAACAATGCTAGTAGAATGCTAGTTCGGTTGTCTTTGGGTCTCAGAAAAGTAAACATTCCCCTTGTTTCTTATACTCCTTAATCTTATACTTGTATACCTTATTCTGAGTACCAAAAAAAAAAAAGAAATAGACCATAAGAGAGATATAAACAAACTAGGAGAACCAAAAAAGAGAGACAACAAAAAAAAGAGATGAAAAATGAGAAAAAAATGTGAAAGAGATGAGGAAGTCGGAAACCACAACCTCCATTTCCAGTGAATTGAACCCGCGTCCTATAACTTAATTGCATAACAACTAGCCATTATGTCATATGTCTAGGGTTGGCACTTTTGCTATAAGTATATTTGTGTCCATGCACACACAAGTCTAACGCTATAAACGACAAAATTCTGAATAAATGCCAAAGGAAGTTGCAAGTTTTTTTTTTTATATTTTATAGTTATTCCCCGAACTTAGGTCAATATTACAATTACACCCTTAAAGTTTGGAGATATACACTTTTCCCATTAGTTTTCTATTATTTACCTTATAATTTTTTATTCAAAACTGTACATATAAAGCATATTACAAAGGCTAAGTCCAAATGATGGACATTCGCTAAAAGGGTCTATCACACTCAAAATGACAAGCTCTAACACATGAATCAAATTAAAATCGAGCTACTAATTGCTCTATCGTCTTCTCACCACTGTCAAACAGTCTATTATCACCCTCCCACCAAAGATGGTAAATTAAAGCAACCAACATTGCTCGACTGATTTGGCAAAGTATGGACTTTCTTTTCATTTTATTCTTGAACCAAATAATGTCATTGTGCTACCTGAGCAATCTTCGGCAAATACCCAACTAGAATAATACTTTTTCCCACACTTGCTTGGAAATTTGCATTTGAAGAACAAGTGGTTGGATGTCTCTTTCTCTTTTCAACATAAATAAAACTCATTTACTA